>VBSM01003151.1:9169028-9203682 GCA_008086735.1 Cheirogaleus medius | reverse complement strand
TTGGGTAGATGCCCAGTAACAGGATTGCTGGATCAAATGGTAGTTCTACTTGTATCTCTTCAAGGTATCTCCATATTACTTTCCACAGAGGTTGTACTAGTCTGCAGTCCCACCAGCAGTGTATGAGTGTTCCTAGGTCTCCACTACCACGTCAACATTAATTGTTTTGGGACTTTTTGATAAAGGCCATTCTCACTGGAGTTAGGTGATATCTCATTGTGGTTTTGATTTACATTTGCATTTCCCTGATTATTAGAGATTTTGAGCATTTTTCATGTGTTTGTTGGCCATTAATCTGTCTTCTTTTGAAAAGTTTCTGTTCATGTCCTTTGCCCACTGTGGGGCGAGAGTAGTTGAGGCAGGCCAGTAAGGAGATCAGCTGCTTCTCCCCACGGAGCCAAGTCCCTAAGATAGGGGTCGCCACAGAGGATAAGGAAATTGATAGGCAACAGAGAGAAATAAAAGAATACACAGAGACTAAGGTATAGTTTATAGTTTTATATATATATAAAAAGATCAGATATAACACAGCGGGGGACACCTAGGAGACTGGTGTATCTCCATAAACGCCAGCAATATGGTTAGATTCATACAGGTTTTTATAATCACAGACATCAATTATCAGTTGATAGGGTAACATATTTGCATATCAGGGGATGCAGTTGCTAGGGGATATAGCTAGTGGGTTAAGGTCAAAAGTCCTCTCAAGGGGCTTCTAATTTATCTAGGTGAACAAACAGGTACAAAGTCTTTTAGGGGCTAGTTTCTAAGTTGTAAGAGGTAGTTGTCAATTAGCAAAGGTAAAGCAAAAGAGGTATAGTGACTCAATATTTCTTTGATTAGTTATGGTAGACTTAAAGGTAGACAGACAGGAGAGAGCAGGAAGCCCATCTCTATAAAACAGGTTGTTTATAACCACCGGGGTGCATCTCTGGGCAAAGTGCACTCATTATCTCCGGCTCCCATCCTGTGGGCAATATTTGCCTTGTCTTGTCTTTCAAGACACAGGGAAGCTCACAGATTTTGAGATACCAGGAAGCCTTCCTGGAAAACATCCCTACCAGAGATCTGAGAGCTAACCCATGATAGCAGCCTCTAATAAGTGAACCACTGAGTCCACACATTCCTTCAGGGCAAAACCCTGCAAACTCCTGTTTCTGTCTTTAATATAGTAATATTGGGTTATATAATAAAATAATGGTCTTATGAGCCACGTCTCATTAATTCTTCAATCATATTTACCCAACAGCCCACTTTTTAATGAGGTTGTTTCATTTTTTTCTTGCTGATTTTCCTGAGTTGTATATAGATTGTAGTTCAGCCCTTTATCGGATATGTAGCATGTGAATACCTTCTCCCATTCTGTAGGTTGTCTATTTGCTCTAGTAATAGTTTACTTGGCTGTGCAGAAGCTTTTTAATTTGATCAGGTCCCATTTATTTAGTTTTCTTGTTGCTGTGATTACCTTTGTGGTCTTCTTCCAATTTTGAGCTTAGTTTTTTCTTCTTTTTTAATTCATTTAGATGTAAAATTAAGCTTTTTTATTTGATATATTTCTCCCTTTCCAATGTAGGTGTTTATCATTATAATCTTTCTTCTTAGTACTGCATATGTTGCATCCTACAAATTTTGGCATACTGTTGTGTTTTCATTTGTCTCAAGATATTTTCTAATTTACCTTTTGATTTCTTCTTTGACTCATTGGCTATCCAGGAACATGTTTAATTTCCATGTATTTGTGAGTTTTATCGTTTTCCCTTCTGCTATAGATTTCTAGTTTCATTCGTTGTGGTTAGAAAAAAATACTTGGCATGATCCTAATCTTCTTAAATTTGTTAAGACTTGCTTTGTGACCTAACACGTAATCTACTTTGGAGAATGTTCGATGTGTACTTGAGAAGAATATGTATGCTGCTGTTGCTGATGGAGTATTCTATGTATGTCTGTCAGGTCCGTTTTGTCTGTAGCATTGTTAAAATCTGCTGTTACCTTATTGATTTTCTGTCTGGAGGTTCTATTCCATATTGAAATTGGGGTTTTGAAATTCCTTACTATTATTGTACTGTTGCCTATTTCTTCCTTCAGATATTTCAATGTTTGCTTTGTTTATGTAGATGCTCTGATGTTGGGTACATATATATGTGTCATGTTATATCTTCCTGTTGAATAGACATTTTTATCATTATATCATATATTTCTTTGTCTTTCGTGCCAGTTTTTAACTTAAAGTCTCTTTTGTCTGATATAAGTGTAGCTGCTCTATTCTCTTTGACTTATCATTTCCATGAAATATCTTTTTCCGTCCCTTCACTTTCAGCCTATGTGTGTAAATCTATCTCTCCCTTCAGATTCCTTAATATTTGTTTTATATATTCAGGGGCTCCAATGTTGGGTACACATATATTTTCAATTGTTGTATATCTAGATGAGCTTACCTCTTTATCATTACATAATAACCTTCTTTATCTCTTTACAGTTTTTGATTTAAAGTCTATATTATCTGATATGAGAATAGCTATTCTTGCTCTCTTTTGGTTTTCATTAGCATAGAATGTTTTTTTCGTCCTTTCACTTTTATACTATGTGAGTCTTTTGTAGGCAGCATATAACTGAGTCTTGTCTTATCCATTCAGTCCCTTTATGTCTTTTTATGGGATACTTTAATCCATTTGCATTCAAGGTAATTATTGATAGACAAAGAATTAATATTGCCATTTTGTTAGTTGTTTCTGATTATTTTTTAGATACTTGATTTCTTTCTTCCTCTTTTGCTGTTCTCATTTGTACTTGGATAGTTTTCTGTAGTGGTATGCTTTGAATTACATAGTTCTTGATTTCTTTTGAGTCCATCATTGAAGATTTATTGGTTTCTTTTGGAGATAGCATGATTTCCTGATTCTTCATAATCCTTGTGTCCTTTCATTGTGGTTTGTGGATTTGAGGAGATTACCTCCTCTTCTGGCCTTTATAGGTGTTCTTTGACGGGAATAAACCTTCACTATTTAGTCTGGCCTGTGATTCTGGAAGGACCAGCTGGTGATAACTCCATACTGGCGAAGTCTATTGTGAGTTGTCTAGTTGGCTGGGTCTCTGCCTTTGCTCTGATGTCAGGTGGGGCTTCTGGCTGGGCTCCACTATCTAGTGAGGCCACTGGCTGGGCTCTGCTATCAGGTGGAACTGCTGGTTGAATATTGTGATGTCTTCTATTCAGACTGGTCACAGGATACATTTCCACTGTTTGGGTTCTGAAGTTAGGCAGGGCTGCAGTCCAGACTACTAGTTTAGCTGGAGATGCTGTTTGGGATGATCAGGACCAATTCTAGTCCTTAGAATTGTGATGATTGAGAATTGCCTCCCTGTCAGTGTGGAGCCATGGAGTGGGCTGTTTGACTTCCCAGGCAAAGCTGGTCTAGCCCTTTTGCTTCTCCAGAATGTATGGAGGTGGAAGTCTCCCTGCCTGCGAAGGGTTGTTGAGTGAATTTTTTGGCTATATAAAACTGCTGCTTGACTTCTCAGGTCATTCTGGTCTAGCCCCTTTGCTTCTCTAAACGTGCAGAGGTGGGAGTCTTCCTGCCTGGGTGAGGTTTTCAAGTGGGCTCTTTGGCTAAGTGGAGCGCTATTTGACTTCCTGGGTCAAGCCAGAATAGCCCCTTCACATCTTTGAAATGCACAGAGGTGGGAGTCTTCCTGCTTGGGTGGGTCATTACATTAGGCTCTGAGGCTGGGTGTGGAGACTAGCCACCTAGAGACTCAAACTAGGTTGACCTTCTCACTGTGTTTTTAAAGGCAACCAGCTCAGCTTTGTGGGTGAGCTATGAAGTTGGTTGATATATCCAATCTGGTACCACAGCTGGCAGGAACAAAGAGATATTTGTGTGCTGATCACCATGACCTCAAAAATTATTTCTTTAACTTCAGTGATCTAGGTGTGCTGTTGACCTAGGGTTCTTCATGAGGTGACATCAGAGTGGGCTTCCTGGGAAGCATCTTGGAGTGCAAGGGATGCTAGATGACTGCCTCCAGTCCTTTTTTACCCTTATAGAAACCATGGGCTCAGGGAATCTTCTATGTCTGATGTTGTGCTGACTTGGAGAGAGGGAGGAGTGGTGTGATCAGAGTAAGATCATTCCTCTTAAACATCAGATTCAGATTTCATGCAGTTCTGTGGACCGTGTGGGTATCTCAGGCTTGTTTCTGTGTATTGGGATTTTCAAAAGAATGTTTTGGTCTTTGAATAGTTGTTAGTTGAACTTTCTGTCGAGGGGGTGGAGCCTAACATCTCTTATTCTGCTATCTTGCTGGCCAACACCCCTTATCCAAGTTTTACCTCCCCAGGAAGAAGCTGGGAGCTAGGGGTTTCCTCCTAATTGCATGGTACTGTGCTAGGGATGGGGATTGTAGCATGAAGGTTTCTTCAATTTTCCTACTGGTTTCAATGTGGGTGGTTTCACACTCATCGATAGTGCAGGAGCCTCTCAACTAATTTTTCAATTTCTTACAAAAAGAATTGACCTATGTATTGCTGTTGAATCAGTGTGTCCATGGGAGGAAAAAGAGTCCAGGACTTCCTTTTGATCATCGTGTTGATGTTACTCCTGGGAACACTTACTCGTGAAGTCCTGCACATCAGTTTATGTAAGAAATCTGCTTATCTGTGACTGCTCTGCTGTAGAGATCATGTGAAGATATCCTGGAACTGCAGAAAAGAGATTCTCAGCAGAGTGTAGTCTTCTCAATGTCACTGTCAAGGCATCAGGCAAGTGAATAAAACTGTCTTGGATCCTCCATACCTATTCAGCCATCACCTGAATGCCGCTGAATGGTCCCAATTAACACTATGTGGAACAAATGAATCACTAAGCTAAGCAATGTCAGAATTCCTAACACAAAAAGCCATTAGCTGTAAGAAAGGATCATTCTTTTAGCCACCATGTTTTGGGGTAGTTTGTGTCAACAACTGTGGAGGCTGAGATTGTATGCTACTTGCAAGCTAACAAGCTGATTGAAGACATGAGTCTGAGACAAAAAACTTTATTACTCACAGCAAAAGGAATCATCAGAACTTCATGTTGGTTTGTGTAGTATCTCTATGCCTCCAATGTCCCACTGTGGCAACCCAGAGGCCCCATGATGAATGCCTATATATGCAGTGGGTTTTGTTACATTAGAGTAATACCAAGATTGGAAAAATCAACACTTTTATAGAAAACAGAAGCAAACCTGCTCTTTCTTTGTTTGGGAGGAGATCTTACATCATACTCAGAGTTTCTTTGTGTGAACACAACCCCAAGAAATGGTCCAGGTAAGGAGTGATTAAGGATTTGCATTTTTGGTATACCCAGTGAGAATGTACAGAGGTGAACATGCTAGATTGTTTTACTCAACAGATTGTTACACAGCAACACACTTCATTTTCAGTTGAAGATTTATCCCTAGATAATAAGAGCACAGCCTGGTCCATGGGTAATGAAAAATACAAATTACAGTTTTTTGTCTGGAATATCATAGGGAAAAGAAATATTATATGATACAGATTTGCTATCTCTTTGCAAAATATCTGGTTTCAAGTTTAAACAGAACAAAATACCCTTCCATTTCATGGTGGTCTTCATTTTTGGTTCTGCTTTCCTCCTGTTGACACTTATTCCAAAGCAGTGCTTTTAATATGGTCTTAGTCTCATGATGGAGTTAATGGAGTGTGTGAAGGCCCTGAAGTTGAATGCAAAATATGTTCATTTATACATTTCTTTCCCTGGAGAGGTAATAGTTCTTGTCAGATTTTCAAAGAAATATGTGACTTAAGCAAGGCTAAAAATAGCGAAGATATAGGAGAATTCACTATTATTATATTATCCAACCTAGAAATTTATCTTTAAAACCATAAAAATGCCTCATTCACCATCATTGGCAAGTTAATCTCTAATCACTGATTATTCATAAATATCTTGGCATCATACTGTGTGAAATAGCAATTTTGGTACCTCCGGAATACCTTTTTCCCACATTTCAGTGTGTGCTATGTGGAAGTTTTAGTGGTATAATTGGAGTAGGTGTATTAGGACTGTGAGAAATTTAACCTGCAAATTAACAAATGACATTAATCATTTTATCTTTTTGATGAGAATAAGTCATCACAAGCACACAGATTATCTGGTCTTAGATTTCTCAAATTATTGTTTCTACATTAACTATATAGTCTCAATAGAACTAGATAAAATATGCCTTTGGGACATAAACCTTATTCATAAGGAGTTAAAGATCTCAGAGTATATCTGCTCTATTCTGATCTTAGAGCATTATGAGCATTGAAGTTAGCTGTACATCAAAAATCAGGTGTCAGTGTAAGTCCTCCTTTGTTCTCCTTTTCTATGCAACTGGTATATCTGTAGAGCTTAAATCTCATGTTAACATTTATAAGTCTCATTGCCTCAATATATGCAGTATATGCAATATATTTTTAAAATGTTATATTTTGATCACTCCAATTTCAGATAGATTAAAGCTACAAATAATTTAGAGACTCAGGAGTTCTTTGGGGGACAGATTCATTTCTTGGTTATCAAAAGTTCTTCTGTAAAAGACCAGGTACTAAATAGCTTAGGCTTAATTTCAATCACAACATCCTGACTCCCCCCAACCAAACTCCCACCTTCCACCACATCTTAAATATATCTACATATGCAAACATTAAAATGGCTCTTAATAAAGTTGATTTTATCGTAATGAAAAACACTGAATGTCAAATCTTAAAGTTTCGTAAAAGTAGTGGAAGTATTTTTTAAGAGAACACCACTGATGTATTTTCTCTAGAACATAGCAAACCATTCCAATTTATATTTACTGGATATCATATTTTGTATTTTCAAAATGATTCTTCATAGAACTGAAATATTTTCCCAGTTATTCCTATTTTGCTGTTCACCTGTCACTCAATCAGCATTATTTTTCTAAAAATATTGT
Source organism: Cheirogaleus medius (assembly GCA_008086735.1). NCBI lineage: Eukaryota > Metazoa > Chordata > Mammalia > Primates > Cheirogaleidae > Cheirogaleus > Cheirogaleus medius. The sequence goes on along the minus strand of VBSM01003151.1, from coordinate 9,196,722 downwards.
ATAACTTTATTAAATATTCAATGTGGCTATATATACCTTATATACTTATTTAGATGCCTAGCATTTATTTTGCTAACTCAAGTAATTTCAGTGATTATTCCAGTAATTAAATGTGACAAAAGTTAATATGGTTAATTGCTTCAGACTTCAAAAATTTCTTCTATATTTTGGAATGTCTACAGAACAATACTACATAAAATTAAAAAGATAATTTTTTTGCTACAATCAGGATGGAAATGATTTTAGGTACATAAGAAAGCTCCACCTCCATTAATATCCTCAACTAAATCTGCTGAAATGTCTTTTATATATTACACATATATATTATCTCATATATTTTAATGGGAAGAGCCATTTTCTGTGATTTATGGAAAGTAGTTTAAATTCTTTGAGCCTCAGTTGCTCCATTTCTCAAATGGAGTTAATAATATCTAATGTATAGTGTTGTCTTAAGACTTTAATGAGCTATTAAAATAAGTATCACTTCTTAACTATTCACTATTATCCAAGCAGATGTGTGAGCTGGAGTCCAAACAAAGCACAGGAAGTAGTTAAGCTGAACTAAAGAGACAGTGATAAGAACTCAGAGTAACTGAAGTGTCTAGAATCTGTACAGTAACTCATCAGAAAAGAGAGTGCTGTGGAAGGTAGACTCTGTGTCTACATGAACATCTCCTGTACATCCTTGAATGAGAGGTGGGGTGCAAATACACAAGATTAGACTACCTAAGGCTTATAGTGTGGCTGCTGTGGGATTTTTAACAGAGCAGTGGTAGTAGAGGTCCTTCAGGGCTGGAGAACTTTGGAATTCCTGCACATCTAGAGAAGAAAGATTTGCTTAAAACTATGCTGATACCCCTAGCATCCAGCAGAGGCATCGAAAAAGGCTGTACATTAAGAGGAAAGACTATGCTCGTGAGCAGGGATTGGTCTGTACAACAATTTTTTGGCTATGGGATTGAAAGCACAGACAACAAAAGCAAAAACAGACAAATGAGATTGCATCAAACTAAAAAACTTCTTCACAGTAAAGGAAACAATTAACAAGGTAAAGAGACAACCTATGGGAGAAAATATTTGAAAAGCAAACATCTGATAAGAGGTTAATATCTAAAATATATAAGAAACTCAACTCAAGGGCAAGAAAACAAACCAATTAAAATGGGCAAAGGAACTGAACAGATATTTCTCAAAAGAAGACATTAAAATGGCTAAAAGGTACATGAAAAAATGCTCAGCATCACTAGTCATTAAAAAATGCAAATTAAAATCAGAATGATATATCACCTCACACCTGTTAGATGGCTTTTATCAAAAACATGAAAGATAACAAGTATTGGTGAGGATGTGGAGAAAAGGGAACTCTTATACATTGTTGGTAATAATGTAAATTAGTATAGCCATTATGGAAAACTGTATGGAGGTTTCTCAAAAAACTAAAAATAAAACTACAATATGATCCAGCCTTCCCACTACTGTGTATATATCCAAAGGAACCAAAATCAATATGTTGAAAGATTATCTGTACTCTCACATTTTTGCAACATTATTCAAAATAGCCAAGATATGGAACCAACCTAAGTGCCCATCAAAAGATAAAAGGATAAAAAAATTGTGGTGTATATATACACAATGGGATACTATTTAGGCTTTAAAAATGTAGAAATCCTGTGATTTGCAAAAGCATGGATGTATCTGAAGGACATTAGCTAAGTGAAATAAGCTAGGCACAGAAAGACAAATATAGCACAATCTCATTTATGGAATCTAAAAAGCTGAACTCATAGAAGCAAGCAGTACCATATAATTGTGGTTACTAGGGATTCGGAGATGTGAAGGGGGAGAGAATGAAAAGTTATTGAACAAAGGGTATAAAATTTCAGATAGATAGGAGGAATAGGTTTTGAGAACTATTACAATACAGAGTGACTATAGTCATTAATAACGTATATCTTAAAGAAATGAAGATAGTAAATTTCAAATGTCTCACCATAAAAAATGATAGCTAGGTGAGGTGATGGATATGTTATTTAGCTTGATTAAATCATTCTATATGGAATACATATGTCAAAACATCACATTGTAATCCATAAATGTACACAATTGTGATTTGTCAATCAAAATAATATTAATAAAAAATATGTTACCAGAATACAATGGCATTTAGTTAGAAGTAACTAATGATAAGATACTTTGAAAATCTCCAACTATAAGTAATACACTTTTAAATAACTTATTGGTCAAGGAAGAAATGTAGAGTGAAATTAGAAAATATTATAATGTGATAACACTACACATCTAAAAAATGAAAGTCTGGCAACACACTATCAAATGTTAAAAATGATGTGGAACACATCAGTTCTTGCAGGAATATAAAACATCACAATCACTTTATAAACAGTTTGTGAATTTCTTATAATGTGAAACAGTTATCTCCTGTATTTTGTCCAAAAGACCACCAGGATGGCTAAATAGTAGAAAGGAGAGCTTTTATTGGCAATATCAGTTTGCAGACTGGAAAGAAATAGCCTCCAGTGTGGACCGCCTCTTCGAAGAGGGAAAGAACAGGTTGGGTTTTATGCCTCACAGGATCTGTATTCCACAATAGAGTCATACATATTCAGCAGATTTGGGGGCACAGCTACACATATTTATGAGGGAAGCTGAGTGCATGTGCATTGGGTAAAAATACATGTAACATACATCCCATGTTCCTTTGGGGGCGGGATTTAGCATTAAAATGAGGTGCAATTTGGCTCTTTACATCAAAAGGTGAATTGTAGGACACCAAGACAGTTTGTGCTCAGTCTCTATGAAATGACTGAAACTGGCCTAAGGACTGCAGTTGCTTATCAGAAAAGAATGTTTGTAATGCCTGTCCTCTGTCCAATCAGAATTGTAGTGGTCTGGGTTGTAAATCAGAGTTAGGAGTGGTCTGCTAATGTGCCTGATAGTTCCTATTGTTAGAGAGTTTAGTAAGAGTGTGTTTTTTTTTTCTTGTAGCCATAGGAATTTAGAAATTTGCCATGCCACCTAGGCCCCGAACCCTCAACCCATAGGTAACTTTTGTTTCCTTAACCTTAGGGTCTGTCTTAGTTGATAAAGGGGCATCTATTCTTGTCTCTCAGATTACACGTATAACCCATAAATTTCATAATTATTTGCTCAGGAGAAATGAAAATGTATGACTACACTAAGATGTGTAAACAGATGTCCACAGAATCTTTACATATAATATGCCAAAACTAGAAACACCCAAGTTTCCATTGACAGGTGAACACATAAAAACGAGTTGTTGTATGTTCATATAATGGGACACTGTTCAGCTATAAAAAGGAACAGAACAAACTATTCATACATGTAACTATATAGATGAATCTCACAAACATTATATCCATCAAAGTAAGGCCAACATTTAAGGATGTATGCTGCAAGGGTCCACTTATGTAAAACTCTATAGCAGTTGAATCTGATCTAGAGTGATAGAAATCAGAACCATGGTTAGTTAATTCTATGGGGATGTGGTTGGTTGGAGGCATGAGGAAACATTTTTGGGGTGAAGAAAATTTGTGATAGGTTTATTGTAGTGGGGGTGGTTTCATGGGTGTATACAGTTGTCAAAACTCTGCAAACTGTAAAGTTTAAACACATGTATTTTTGTGTTTGTAAATTATACCCCACTAAATATAATGAAACAATATTTTAATGAGATTGTATTTCTGGACATGAAAACAGTTGCTTTGGTTCCTGACAGCTTGGGTAAATTCTGGTATCTATTGGTAAAATGAAGTGTGAATTTTCAAAATTTACTGTTTCCTCAAATTCTCTTAGGTTTCTGCTTTAATGTTCAGTGCCATGACCCAATGTTGCATAGCTTTGTGCATCTATTGATGTGTTATCAGAATTCCTGTTATTATGGTTTATTTATTTTTCACATTTGGCAACAATATAATTAAATATATGACAAAAAAGATGCCAAGAAAAATCTCCAGTATATAAAAGATAACAAAATATACTTCTATACAACTCAAAGATCAAAAAAGCTATTATAATTGAAATTTTAAAACTTTGAACTGAATAATAACAATGTAGCACATATAAAATCTATGGAATGGCAAAAATCAGACTTCGAAGGAAATTTACAGTCTTTTTTCTTTTTTATCTATGTAAGCAGTATTCTTTAGATTGTATGCCTTTGGTTTGAGCTACTTTACATGTCCATTTTAGCAAGATAATTCTAAAAAGCAAAATAACTGCATGTGATAGCACTAGGATACTATATTTAGAAAACGTATGGAAATAAATAAAAGAAAGCATAAAGATGGTGAAAAGATATTTGAAAATAAACATAAATATCTAAAATATAAAGGGGAACTAATATGAATCAATAGAGAAAAATAAATAATTCAAAAGCAACTGATATTTCCCAGACAAGAAAATACCAAAGACACATAAATATTTGAAAAGATGCTCTGCCTCACTGGTAATTGCTGAAATACAAATTAAACTAAAATATGATGGCATTTCACACCGATTAATTGGCAAGCATTAAAAAGTCAGTAAATGCAACTTTGTACTGTTAGACTAAAGGAAAAAAATAAATTAAAGAATAAAAGAAATTAAATTTATTTTTATAAATTATACTTTTTATATTTAAAAAAAAGTCAGTAAAAATCATGTTGCTAAGGATGTAAAGTAAATGAACTGTCATTCAATGCTAGTTGGAGTAAAATTGTCACAACCACTTTGAAAAATAGTTTTGTATTACTTAGTAAACTTTAACATAGCTAGCTCATAGCCCAGCAAAATCACTCCTAAGTGCATACTCTAGAAACTCTTGACTACACACAAAAGGAGATATGTCTGAGTAGTGTTTGTTCTTAAAAGTAGTTTTGTAGTATTAAAAAATTAGAAACGAACCAAACGCCCATCAACAATACAATGTGGTATTTTCTTACAAAGAAGAACTGATTAGCAGAGTGGTTACCACAGACTTTCTTGCCAGACTGTGTATGCTTCCTAGCTTTTCCATTTAGCAGTGCAAACTTGAAGCAAGTTTCTCATTCTGTTAGTGACCCAGTTTCCTCATATGTAAAAATGAAGCAATAGTGGTACCTAACTCATAGAGCTCGTATGGGGTTTAAATTAATTTGTGAGTATATCTAAATTCATACATACATATGAAAACTGAGTCACTGACAGGGTAATTTGCTTGTCCTAGGTCACACAGATATGTGTGTGTGTGTGTGTATGTGTGTGTGTAGTCTTAGAAGAGTGCTAATATGTAATAAATGCTATGTTAAATATTATTTTCCCAAATTTTGGGGTAACTAAAATTTTTCATATGTATAAAGCAGTTATAAGACTTAAAACATCAAAACTTCTACATAAACACAGTACTATGTTTTTAGCTAGAATTTTTTATATAAAAGTCACACAGGCAAAACTAAATCATGTGGCATTTAGAAAGGCAAACACAGGTGACAAAACTATAAAGAAAGCAAATGATGGCTGCACATGGTGGCTCACACCTGTAATCCTAACACTCTGGGAGGCCGAGGCAGGCAGATCGTTTGAGCTCAGGAGTTCGAGACTAGCCTGAGCAAGAGCGAGCCCCCGTCTATACTAAAAATAGAAAGAATATAGCTGGACAGCTAAAAATATATAGAAAAAAATTAGCCGGGCATGGTGGCGCATGCCTGTCTGTAGTCTCAGCCACTTGGGAGGTTGAGGCAGAAGGATCACGTGAGCCCAGGAGTTTGAGGTTGCTGTGAGCTAGGCTGACGCCACAGCACTCTAGCCCGGGCAACAGAGTGGAGACTCTGTCTCAAAAAGAAAAAGAAAAGAAAAGAACGAAAGAAAGCAAGAAAGCAAATAAGTGTTTAACACAAAAGCCAGGATAGGGATGAAGGAAGGGGATGAGATTAGGCAGGAGCACATGTGGGGTGGGGGCTCCTAAACAGCAGTGTCCCATCACCTTATCCTAGGTGATAGCTACACATGTATTCATTTGACTATTATTGTTAAAACTGTTTATTAATTTATAAAACATTTTACAAATGTTTGTGTGTCTGACATAACTCACGACTTTAAAAATATCTAGTTTAGTTTCAAACTTCAGTCTCGTATCTAATTACAAGCTCATCCCCCCCTCCAACCAAAGCTATACATATATCTCTAAGGCCTGGAGTTGAGAGAGGGCATGCTCTGCTCATATCCTATATCCTCTTTCTTCTCAGTTTTTGCTTCTCTTCTGCTATAGATTCCAAGAAGGGGCAGAAAAAAGAATGACCTTTTAATTAACAGCATTTTGCAGACGTCTTGGTGTTGTCTTAGTCCATCCGAGCTTCTGTAACAGAATACCACAGACTGAGTAGCTAATAAATGACAGAAATTTATTTCTCACAGTTCTGGAGCCTAGAAATCTGAGATTATGGTGCCAGTATATTCAGGTTCTGATGAGGGCCCTCTTTTAGGTTGCAGACTGCCTTCTTGTGTGTCCTAACATGGGGGAAATGGCAAAAGAGCCCCCTGGGATCTCTTTTATAAGGGCACTAATACTATCCATGAGGGCTCCACCTTCATGACCTCCCAAAGGCCTCACCTTCTAATACCATCACCTTGGGGGTTTAGATTTCAACATATGAATTTTGGGAGGAAACAAATATACAGTCCATCCATAGCAGTTGTTGTTGCTTTTTGACTATCAAACACCAGATCTCTATGCCCTCTGTGTGACAGACACCCAAATGCTGACTCTTTCGTGGTGTGAACATATGAATATTTTCCATGACTATTAGGACTTCCCCACCGCACAGCTCCCAGCTCTTGTATCCCCCATCAAATTCTTCAAACAGCAGTTTATTGGAGAACCCTCACCAGCTTCTTTTCTCAGTGACTACTTAAACTGTAGACACTCAGGTGTTATTCGTATGTTGCTGTATAGAAGTATAGGCTGCTCCACTAGCATCTCTTCTTTAAGTCCTTCCTTCTTCACCCAAGTTTCTCTTTATTTTCTTGATCAGGTTGGAGTAGGGTGGGAAACAAAATTTATGGGAGGCCATTGTTTTGGACCAGCCTCCTACACGAGGCCCCAGCAGACCAGACCAAACCAGAATGTGGCCACTTGTGCTAAGTGCCATGTAATCAAACTAAACTTTGAAATGGTGGCCAGTTTTCAAAAAAAAAACAGGAGATTTCAGTCAACCTAAGTCCCCTGTGTTTTAACCCTATAAGGAAAGTAGCTTTGACATGAACTATCTGCTTTTTGTTCTCTGTTTTGGCTTTCTTCTGCCCTTTTCTGCCTATGAAGCCAAGCTCCTTTGCTAAGTCCATCAGAACCCTCATTCTATTTTACAGAGTGAGGTGTTACTGGATTCTAGAATCACAAGTAAAAGCTAATTAGATCTCTAAACTAAATTTGTTGTAATTGTGTCTTTTGACTAGGGGCATAATAGCAATCTTGTTGCCAAAACAAATATGTAGCCAGGGAGCAAAATGCCTCTCTACTCTTCTTACATGTACCCCAAATTTTATGAATATTTTTTCTTGGAACGCCACACAATTTGGTTTCAAGAAGAAAAAAGCACCGTTTTTTCCCTATCACAAGGAGGCAAAGGAATCACTTCGATGAACACTCTGTCTTCCCTGGTGCTTTCCTTATAGACAAAGGTGAAGGAGTAGCATGCTGGTTGATTACAGTGTGGGTGAGCAGGGACACCATTTAGGAAGCCCTGCAGGGTGATGTCTGGACACAAGCCTGGGCAGCTTGTTGGAGGCTACTTTTAGAATGAGATAGTGTCTTAGTATCAGTTTTTCTTTTCTTTTTCAGCTGTGGATTCTAATGGACAACCTCAGGGCAACAAGAAAAGATCTATTCAATGTCCTGTTATATTAGACTCCCATATTTATTGTATGTCCTCAAGTCTTCTAAATAGTCCCAACCTATATTTTCTTAGCATTAAATTTGAAAGAATAATGTATTTTCCTTTCATTGTTTTTTTTAAAGATTAGATAAGTGTAGATAGAAAGGGTTCTTACAGACTTACTGTTTAAGAACATTTGAGAGGTCACTTTTAAATGTTTATTTGGAAAAATACCTGATTTCAGTAGAAATTAACCTGACACAATGAATGGAATGTCTCATGACTTTTGGGAAATAAATCTCATACAGAATGTAAAGTTTTACATATTCTGAAATCAAAATAAATTGTATCATTAGTAGGAATGATATACGAATTAATGGATTGGTCATAGAACTATAATTATTCCTTAGTGAAATACATTTACTTAATTTTATCTTTGGTTATTCCATGTATTTGATTAAAGAACAGATCAGTCTTTGGAATTTTCTTACTTTTTTAAACCTAAGGATTTTCATTACTTTGCATTGTTTTCTTCCCCAAACAGCAGGCTATTTATGTTATACTGAATTGCTCACTCTGGAAATAGGTACTGAGATGATTCATTATGACATATATTTGATACAAAAGTAGGCCTTCTAGGCTATTTGATGACAGTATGTTTCACAATTGGGAGTTAGTTTGAGAGTTGTGAAAATTAAATGTGCTTATTCCTATAAAACACTTAGCAAAGTGCCTGGCATATAGTAAAGACGCTATAAATGCTAGCTATTATGATGATGATTAGAAAGCTTTCTACACAGGCTTTTTACTATTATCATCATGACAAATTAAATTATAATAATAAAATGCTAATAGAAGGAAAGTGGAGTTGGACAATGATAGTTGAAAACTATATTTATCCACATGACTTCTCCATTTTGGAAAGAACATATTTCATGTTATTAAAATAGTATTGAACAGGAGAGATGGAAAATATAGTAGTTCTTCTCCAGAATGCTCTATGGCAACAGTAGTTTCACACATCAAAGGGAGTTGATAAACCTTTTTAATTCTATATCATGGCAGTAGTGTCTTGTTTGTTGTTTTTTTTTTAAGCAGGCAAAATTGAGGAAACATAAAAATGGTAGAATGTGCCATAAATGTTTAAAACATAAAATGTATATTTGCCTTTTTTTACATAGGGCCTATCCTTTGAGTAAATAAAAATAATTTGAGTTCCACATTATCTTTCTTACATGAACTATATCAAATAATTCATTTTTACAATTTGTTTCTTTAAAGTGAATAGGGGACTTAAAGAAAATAGGCAAGCAATCTGAGTTCAGAACTATTCTAAATGTTAATAAAATTTTCTCTGTATTTGTAGTTCTCAGCCACACCAAATTTAAAAGCAATGTTTACAGATGCACCTTTAATAATATTTTACAAAGCATTCAAATTAGTCTTCATAGAAAGAACACCTCTCTTTTTACACTCATATTTGATCACTTTAAATAATATTGCCTTAAATTACTTAATACATTAACATGTACAATTGGCATAAATAAATTTTGGAACAAATTCAACAGACTCTTGGTAAGCATTGAATTCAAATGGTGGGAAGAGAAGCATGTGAAGGTACTAAGAGTACAGGCAACTAGCAGTGAGTATTTAGCCTGTGCTAGGCTTCAGTTAGAATGCTTCTTTATAGAGGAAATAGAAAGCATTTATTATTTTAGCAAGTCAATTGATAGTCTGATAAGGGAAATTCTTTGTATAGTATTCTAATAAGATGAAACTTTAAATTGCTCTGAGATAATTGATCAGCTTAGTGATCATCTCAAAGTAGTATAAATCTATATCAATGAGTTCAGAATTTTAAAATTTATTTTCATTTTTATTGGAATGAAAAAAATAACTAAATCTCTTTGAACAAAAAGTGAGCTCCAAAGAACCACTCATGTATTATTTTCCTCAACCTTTTCTCAAAGATGTCCCCCATGGTAATTTAAAATGTACCTAGAACACAATATCCAGCTATGTATTCAAGTTATAGAATAATTCTCATATGACAAAGAAGTGTTGGTTTTGCCCCTCAGAATGTGCTGCATATTTGGGAGAACCATGGTCCCTGGGCTTCTTCTAAATCCCATGGTCGTGTGCATCCTCTCTTGGTGTATTCCTATGCCACTTTTTCTCCTTAATGGTATATGAAACCATTTCTCATATATTGTGATTCAGGATTTTAGATGTCACTTAATGCCATCAAAAAAGAATTTGCTTTTCTTTTTATCATTCTTTTATCTTTGGGTGATTTTCAAAAAGTCAACACTGAAAGTTCCAATTTTGCTGCACCATTGTAAAGCCAGATTTCCCAGTCAAACCCTTATAGGAACAATAAAACTCAGTGAGATTTAAATAAGCATCTAATATCAAAGTTATTCCTTCTGTCTACCCAAGTAAATGACTGAAGCAAAAATCTCAATCAATGGAAGTTTATTAAGCCAAAGTAAAGGATGCACCTGGGAAAAACACGAACCACAGATGAGCTGTGGCTGTTTTTTCCCAAGGGTAAGTTGGAACCTTCAGCATTTTAAAAGCATACAGAGGAGCGAGATGTGCACTGTCCGGGGGATGGTCACGCTTGAAGCTCAGACTTGTGGGGGGAGAGAGGGCAACCTTAAAATTTGTACCCCCGTATTATGCTGAAATAAAAAAAAAAAATAAAAGCATACAGAAGGAAGAAAAAAGGCAGTGGCGATTGTACCCCGTAATGTGTTAAAATACAAATTAAAAAAAGGCGGGGATGGGGGCGGGGCCGATGAGGCAATGTGGTTACATCCTTGTGAGGCCCAAGAAATCTACATTTTATATAAATAAGGGGAATGCTAGAAGGGAGAAGGGAGTGAAAGAAGCATCAATTATGTAGATGTCCCTGGGTAGGTAGTACAGTGTCTGATTCTGTGTGTCTTCGGTTTTGTTACCTGTAAAGGTAAGCTTGTAATTTGTTATTGGTGTGGAATCAAACAGGCTTTAGTTTTCGGTGCTAGGCATAATTACAATTTGTCCTTGCTTATGGGAGTTCAGCAAGGAATTTCCTTAATGAATGATCTGTGGGGCCAGTTCTTCACAGGTGCCTGAGGCCTTTACCTTCTCTTTTGCAGGAGGAGTTGGGAGGCGGCCCTGAGATTTTGATTTTCGTTTTACACTTCAGGAGCACAAACCTTTCATAATGTCTTTTTTTTTTCTTCCATTCTCTCTTCTCTTTTTCTGAAAAACAAGTTACATGTGTGTTAAATCTCTGCTCATTTTTTTCAATTTTTCCCCTTTTTTATCAGATAAAATAATTTCTATTTATCTATCTTTAAATCTGTTGTCTTTTTTGCCCTGGCATTTCCATTCTGTTATTAAGCCTATTTATCTTTATTTAAGATATTGCATTTTTCTTAAATACTAGATGTTCCCCTTTGTTCATTTTATAGTTTCTATGTTTCTGCTGAGATTTCATTCATAACAAGCATATTTTCTTTACATCGCTGATGTTAGGTATAAAACTGTTATAAAATCTTAGAGTTTTATAGTTATTACATAGTTATAAAATCTTGAGGTTGGTTTCCATTGTTTTTTGTTGTTGTCGTTGTTAGAATTGGTAACTTTTTCCCTGATTCTTCATATTTTGAATTGTACCCTGAAATTGTAAATCTTATCTTGTGGAGATTCTGAGTTTTATTTTTTTATGTTTTTCTAAAGTGTATTCACTTTTTTAAAGTATTTCACTTGGGTAAACTTATAGCGTGAGTGATTCTCCTGTAGTGGTTGGCAGCTCAGATCTCAATTCAGTTCTTTTACCCTAGCTTGGCTTTTTGTAGTCTGTCTCACCCATGTGTTCAGGAGTCAGTCAAAGATTTGGGCAGAGACTATTCTTAGTATTTTGGCATCTCTCTACCTGCTTCTCTCCTTTCTGTGATTTTTCTCCTTACTTGTCAGTGGCTGTGGTTGCCCAGAGCTCTTTCTTCTCAATTTTCAAGCCAGTTAGATTTCAATCAGGGTATTATCCATAAGGCCGGCATAGTCTGGGGCCTGCCCTCAGGCTAAATATTACTAAAAGTAAAAGAAATCTCACCTAGTACCTTAACTATACCTTAACTTATTTACAGCTGTCAAATCCACACCAGTTACAATGTGTTTTGATGTGCATAGACAAATCAAAAGGCATTAATGGAGTAAGCAAAAATTTAAATATACATATGTCAATGGAAAAAAAAGCCAAACTCTGTAAAATAATTTTAAAGAGATTTACTGTGAGCCAAATTTGAGTATCATGACCCGGAGCCACGCTCAAGAAGCCTTGAGCAAGTAGACTCGGGTGTTGCTGGATTACAGTTTGGTTTTATACATTTCAGGGAGACAGGAGTTACAGGTAAACTCATAAATCAATATGTGGGAGGCATACATTGATTTAGCCTGAAAAAGTGGGCCATCTCGAAGAGGGGTGCTTATAGGTTATGGGTGGGTTTAAAGATTCTTTTGACTTGTAATTGGTTAAAGAAATGAAGCTTTCTCTAAAGGTTTGGAATGTTTTAAGGTAAGGAGCTGTTTATCAGAGACAAGCTAGAGATAAGTCCCCCTCCACACACACATATATTTGTTGTGTAAATTGAAGATCTGCAGGTTTGTCTTGCATACCCTTAGGCCTGTTAATGGGTTACAAAGGATATCTCCAAGAAGGGAGAGGGGCATGATCAGGCAAGTCTGACCTCCCTCCTCCTGGCAAGTAGTTTAGTTTTAGGATATTCCTTTGGCCATGAGGGGGTCCATTCAATTAGCTGGTGGGGGGAGTGAGCCTTAAGATTTTATCTTAGTTCACACATATATGTATATATCTCTCTGTTTGTCTATGTGAGTGTGTATAGAAAGAGACAGAGAGATAGAAAATCTTAAGGCAGGTATTTTTCACATTCCTAGTTGATTTAATTTAAAATGCATGAAATATTCTAATCACAAGTTACCTGTTCCTTATCTTTGAGCATAGCCTACAGTATCTTGGTTTAGAAAAATGTGTACTTCAGCCTTTAAAAAGTAAGGTTTTTATTTTATGAGGTTTGCTTTACATGGATCACTAGGTAATTTAAAGACTTATAATTTTTAATTATAAATAATTTAAAGACTTATAATTACTATCGTTTAGCAAATGATAGTAATCATTATTTAGTGTATGATTATGTTTAAGTGTATATGCTATAAATGAAGAACCAGCCACACATGAAATAGTATAGGTTTTATCCAAAATGCTAGTAATCCTGACAATCATAAAGGTATAATTAGATTCTACTCCCTCCTCAGCCAATAATGTACTAATAGTTGCTGTAAAGGAGGACTACTTTCAGATTTCTTCAATATTAAAAGCTTTTTTCTTGCACATTGGTTCCCAAATGCAGGGGGTTATTTTATGTGGTTAACTTGGGTAGATGTACAAGAGAGGACTTTAATCGTATTTTTTGGATGACTGGCAAATTTAGAAAAATTGCAGGAAGAAGGTAATAGCTTTTCTCTCCTACACTTTTATATAATCATTATGAGCATTGTCCCATTAAGCCAGGAAATGGTATTCCATAATAATCAGCAAACCCATTTTGCTAGTTATCCAAGTTTAAAACCTGAGTCATTTCTGACTCTTCCCTCATTCTCCCAATCAAAGTAATCACAGAGTACCATTTTTACTTACTTCATAATGTCCTCCATATCTGCTCTTCCCCTTCGATTGTTATTGAAATTGACCTAACCCTGATGCTTAATGCCTCAGGTGTGTACTTCTGCCATAGATTTATCATACTTTTCCTTATTACTGATATCCTCACTTTCAATCCATCCTGTACACTGCTGCTAATGGTAGTCCTAAATATTGCTAATATAAATATGGATATTGCTAATACACCTAAAATATTGCTTTTTTATGCTAATTGCCTGATCATCAATACTTGATGGTTTACCTTTCTATAAAGAGTTTAAACTCCCCTTAGCCTGGTCAAGAAAACATCCTTCTAGTTCTAATCATCTGTTTCACCAGTTTAGTCTACTCATTACTCCTCCCAAGCATGGCATGGGCTACATGTTGCAGCAGGAAAGGATCAGTGTAATTCTCTTTTAAATTTTAATGTTTTAACATTTTGTCTTGGTGTTTTTTCATAACTCAGTGTAAGAATCAGCTGATATATTCCTAGGCTCCATCAACAGAGGTTCTGATTCAGTAGGTCTCTAGGTGGTACTTCAAAATCTGCAACTTTAGCAGTGACCCCAGTGGATTCTGATGAAGATGATCCATGGAACACAATGAGAAATATTGCTTTGTCTATTTATTAAAACCTTACTCATCCTCCAAAGATATATGTTCCATTTTTTAATATGAAGCCTTTAGGATTACCCTAGTCAAGAGTGATCACTCTATACTATACTGTGAACTCACACAGTATTTCTCTGTAACATTCATTCATTCAGCTCTCAAGGAGGACTACTAAGCTTTTTGGAATAGCTATTCAACTTCTTTCTATCCTCTTAAGCTATTTCAGTTTCCTCCATAGCACTTATCACTGCTCGATATTACAGTATATTGATTAGTTTGTTTTCTTATTAACTATTTTCCCCATGTGAAAATAAGCTTCATGAAGGTAGAAACATTATGTTGTTCATTCCCATTGTATCATCAGAGTTTAGAATAGCATAGTAGGTACCGAATAAATACTGTTTAACAAATAAATTTGACATGCAGTATATAGGCTTTTATTGTTAATTGTCTTTTCATGAATGTTCCCAATTATCCAACAATATAGTATACTCTTTATGGGAGGGCCTCTTTCACATTTCTCTCTATTGTACTTTATAATACTCAATCCAATGGTTTTCACAATAAGCATACAGTGTAGATTTGTTGATATATCTTGTTCTATTGACATGAATCTGAAAATGACATTCATTTCTAACTGATTTAAGTTCCATTCTTTAAGTAATGATGTAGAAGACAGAAGAAAGGCCCATCAAAGGTGTCCACATCCTAATCCCCAAAACTTGTTAATAATATGCTATTTTGCATGCCAAAAGGGACTTTGTGATTAAGGTTAAGGATCTTGAGATGGGGAGAGTATTCTGGATCATCCAGGTAAATCTAATCTAATCATATGAGTCTATAAAAGTAGAGAATCTTTTCCAGCTGCAGAGAATCTTTTCCAGCTGCAGAGAACCAGAAAGATAGTAGCGTGAGAAGAACTAGCCATTGCTGGCTTTGGAGGTGGAGGAGGAAGGTATGAGCTATGGAATGAGGATGGCTTCTCAAAGCTGGAAAAGGCAAAGAAACATGTTCTTCCCTAAGGCCTCCAGAAAGGAACACAGTGCTGCTGACACCTTGATTTTAGGACTTCTGACCTACAGAACTGTAAGATAATAAATTTGTGTTATTTTAAGCCCATTTGTGATAATTTGTTATGGCAGCAATTGAAAACAGATGTAAACGATTATAAAAAACAAAAACGACCTTCAACCTTACTCTTCCTTTTAAATTTTTTTTTATTTCAGCATATTTTGGGAGTACAAATGTTTAGGTTACATATATTACCTTTGCCCCACCTGAGTCAGATCTTCAAGCGTGCACATCCCCCAGACGGCGTACACTGCACCCAATAGGTGTGTATATACCCATCCCCTCCGCCCACTTCCCACCTGCCCGACATGCGATGAATGTTACTACTTTATGTGAACTTAAGTGTTGATCAGTTAATACCAATTTGATGGTGAGTACATGTGGTGCTTGTTTTTCCACTCTGGGGATACTTCACTTAGTAGAATGGGCTCCAGCTCTATCCAGGATAATACAAGAGGTGCTAGACCACCATTGATTTTTGTGGCTGAGTAGAACTCCTTGGTATACATTTACCACATTTTATTGATTCACTCATGTATTGATGGGCACTTGGGTTATTTCTACATCTTTGCAATTGTGAATTGTGCTGCTATAAATATTTTAGTGCAGATGGCTTTTCTCCATATGAGAAATGAAGCAGATTCCTGCAGGGCTGGGGCATTTTCCATATATATTCAATATAAGATAATTTTGAATATAAGAAATTTTTCTATTTTCTCAAGGAGAACTTTTCCTAAAAAAAGAATATATAGCTAACTTGAATATATAAAATTATGTAAATGAAAGTGAAATAAGCCAATATCTACTTATACTATTGACTTTGTAAATATTTATTAATTACATATATGCATATATTTAAAACCACATATTTAGAAATGCTATATTATCACTCTCTCATGTTTTATGAAACAATTTTATTTACACCCTACTGGCAAATTTAACAAAAGTTGTTATCATTACTGAAGTTTCTTCTTCAATGATCTGATGCAGTTTTCTGGAGCACAACACAATCACTTCCATATAAGATATTTTAGAGAAAGCACTTTTTGAATTTACATATGATGCTGTCGCTAGAAATTTTATCCCAAGCCACAAGCATGCATCTGTTATTCATGATAAAATCTGTGATAAAATCACATTATATATTTGTTTTTAAAGTAGTCTTTCAAAGATTTATTTACAATTGTACCTAAAATCTGTAACTGTGAGGCTATTTCCCCTCTTCACAAACAATAATATTATAATTAGTGTTGATTTTTTTGTTTCCCTTTTTTTGTAACAATTTTTGGCTGGTAATTTTTATTAACATACAACACTAGAATTTATGGAGGCCATTTTAGACTAATGTATTTTCCCCAAGTAGTTGTTCAAAATAAAGTAATTGAAAAGAGTTCTCTAATATGACAGAGACTTTATAAGGATTTCTTCTATGAGAGATTTTGGATTTAAAACTTCAGCTTATATTCAGAAAGGTGAACAATTTTATTTCCCTTACTTGATTTTCTTTCCTTTTTATAGACATACAGGTTAATAGGAGACATCCTGTTTGTCATCGATTATTGCTCAATACTATTGATATATCATGCTTTCCTTTCTATGTAAATACATATATTCCAATAATATCCTATGTAATTGCTATATGTCATTTTTTCCAGTCTCCTATTGATGAACCTTTAAATTGATTCTAATTTTTAACAGTGACAAGTGATGATGTAATAAACAGTACTTTGCATACATTGTTACATAGTTATGCATTTCTGAAGGATGAATTCCTAGAGGTAGAACTGCTGTGTGAAAGGTAATGAACATTCCATATTTGGAAACTATTGCCAAATTAACCTACAAATATTAACTATATAGATAAATTTATGTTGCTATGCATAGTGGCATGAAAATATGCTTCACATACCTCCTATGGCAGGGAGTATAATTGACCTTTGGCCCAGCTACGGTACTTTGAAAGCCATCACTGTACTTGTGCTGTGTACAGACCACTCTTCCCAAGGGCTGCTCTCACAGTAAATAATTGAGCACAGCAGAGATTCTCAGACATGTCCATTCCTAAGACAGGCAGGACTGCTCTGATGGGGAATTTTGGCTCAAGGCTTCCCAATGATCTTGCAGAAGTCTTTTAAACCACAGCATAATCTAGAATGCTTTCTCCCAAACTTTCATTCTTCTTTACCTTTCTCCTTCATCCAAAGTTAGCCGTGCATTGCGGTCTGACATTTCTCCCAGATTCCACCAGCTCCCTCTTCACTTTCCATCACAGGCATTTCTCCTAGTAGATCTCTTGTATGACTAATCATATCTTGATTTCTGCATCTTGGAGGACCTGGACCAACATACTGTATAAAAATATCAACATATTCATAGCATCATCCAATTTTGATATTTTTCAATTTGGTAGAATTAAATTCATATTTTGTTTTCAAAATTTTGCATAATATTATAGTTTAGTATATTTTGCATATTTGTTAGCCATATGTATTTTATTTTCTGTGAATTTTAAGTTCATAAAATTTAGTTTTTTTCTTTATAAACGGCCTGGTTTTTTCCTATTGATTTGCAGAATCACTTAACAACAATGAAAGTAATACTGCAACTGATAGTAACTGAGGGTTTACTATAAGCAAGGCATTGTAACAAGTTTTTAAATCATCAACCTTCAATAATCTTATGAAGTATATACTATTATTTTGCTAATTTTACAAATGGGGCAACACAGGGTGGAGAGAATGTATATGAAGGAGCTCCAGAAATTTCACCCCAAAATATGTCTTCTTGGTACAAAGACTATTTTGAATTAAAGGCCCGTAGAGATCAACTGACCTTGGAAGGGCCTTTCCCTTTCTTCATTAAAAACACAGGCCCATCAAAAAGAAAATTGACTTGCCTTCTGTTCCCTATAATCTCAATATATTATAAGAAAGAAGATCAAGAATGCAATTAGACATGGCCCAAATCATTTTAAGTATAATACCTGTCTTTCAGGTTAATTTAATTTGCAAAGAGACTCATTTACAAGTCAATCTGTTTCCCCAATGCATTCATCCTCCCTAGCAACCATTAATTGCCCCTAAAGGGAATTACCTATATTCCTTATCTCCCCCTCCTCTCTAAAATGAGGGGATATACATTTCTGGAGCCCATTGGGATATTGGATAATCACTCCGTGATTCTCCCTGTGCATACAGTAAATAAATCTCTTTATCTCATTAATCTGCCTTATTGTGAATTGATCTTTTGTGAACTAAAATAAAATCTTAAGGCTCCCCCTACCAGCTGACTGAATGGACCCCCTCTTGACTAAGGGGAAACCCTAAAACTGAGTTGCCAGCCATGAGAAGGGAAGTCAAACATGCTTCATGATGCCCCTCTCCCTTCTTGTAGATATCCTTTGTAACCCATTAAGAGGCCTAAGGCTATACAACACAAACATGCAGGTCCTCAATTTGCACAACAAATCTATGTCTCCTGGCTTGTCTCTGATTAACAGACCTCCTTATCTTCAAATCGAAGCCTTTAGACAAAGCTTCATGTCTTTAACTAATTACAAACCAAAGAATCTTTAAACCCACCTATAACCTGTAAGCACCTCCCCCCTCAAGGTGCCCCACCTTTCCAGGCCAAACCAATGTATGCCCTCCATGTATTGATTTATGACTTTATGTGTAATTCCTGTCTCCCTGAAATGTATAAAACCAAACTATAACCCAGTCCACTTGCTCAAGACTTCTTGGGTGTAGCTCTGGGTCATGGTCCTCAAATTTGGCTCGGTATAAACCTCTTTGAATTATTTTACAGAGTTTGGCTTCTTTTCAGTTGACACTTTCAGTGAACCTTCCAGGGTGAAGGGGAAGTTTCTCTTCATCCCCACATATAATTTCACCAAGGTCATCTATGGTTTATGTGGCAGAATTGGGATATGGACCTAAGTCTAGTCTTAAGTGAATATGAATGTTCTGGTGCACTATAATTCCACCGATCACTAGACCAAAATATTTTGTGCTTCCTCCATATTGCAAAATAACTTCTTGCTTGTTATTTATTTAGCTCTTTGTTTACAGTGTCTTTTACCACACATGAATTTTAAAAATTATATAGTTAAACATGACAATAGTTTTTTCATAATAACTCCTATGATTTGTTTCATGATTAGGAAAGCCTTTATCACTAAATGGTAATAAAATATTGTTTTATATTTTCACTGAATACTTTCAAGTTTTTATTTTTTATGTTTAAGTCTTTAATACATATAGATTTGGGGGAAAAATTATGTTTAGATCCCTTATTACACACACACACACACACACACACACACATACACCCCTCTACAGTTGTATGAAACTAGAACTTAAAAATAAAAGTAATTCATCCTTGTTGTGGTGAGAATTACATAACTCTAATCATTTGTCAAAGCTCATAGAACTTTATACCAAAAAGAGTAAATTTTATTATACATAAATTTTAAAATACAAATTTAAATAATAAAAGGAATAATTTGAGAATAACTCAGTAAGCATAAGATGGGTGAAAACTAAGTAAGAAAATAGAGCAGTTGAATTAATTATGAAAGTAATTAGCTAATTACAGTTAACACTTCACAAACTCTGGAGATGTGAATTGAAATTCAATCATCAATCCTTTCTCAATGGAGAGTCACTGATTTTTTACTAATCTTTGGGGAAGGCTCTTGTCTCAGTATATGTTTTCTGTCTTGATATCTCTCAGTTCTTGATCAGAGCATCTATGCTGACCATCTTTTTTTCTGTGTATCTCTTTCAGTTGTGTTATAGAGATTTACCACTGCTTTGTTAGCAGCCTCTGTATCTACCTTTCATTATAACAACCAATGTCAACTGCTGTTTCTGAAGTTTTTTATGATCTCCTTTTATAACTTAAGTATCCTTTCCTTCTACCCATGCTAATGATAACTCCTGCTCCATCACAGATTTCCAAACCCTTTCTTTCTCCTTATTCATTCAGACTGCCTTCTCTGAATGTTACATGCTCAGGCTCCTTATGTCTGCATTCCATTTATTCACATCTCTATAAAATGTGGCACAGCTGATCTTTGAAGTCAGATGCATATTAAAATAGACAAATCTGGAGTGTACCCATCATATAGCTGGCTAGGATTGCAATGCAAGGGAAATAGTAAAGATACTTATAGAACCATGGATGAATCTGAGGAATATTATGCTGAGCAAAGAAGCCAGATGCAAAGGAGTACATACTCTCCTATTTCCTCTACATGATTTTCTAGAATCATGAACACTAAAGGGGTAAGAAAATTTTCTGGGCAAAGACAGAGATGTCTCACCACAATAGTAACAGTAAATTATTGTGAGAACAGTAAGCTTTGTGGCCTTTTAACTTGTACTTTTCCCATACACTCCATCCAGCTCAGTGGTAGCCTTGAAAACCAACAGCCTGGTTGGCACAGGAGGGAGCATAATAGGGTTGCAGATTCTTTAAAATCCTGTTTCTAGAGAATTATCATTACTTGATCAATATATGAGTTTTCTAGGGCTGCTATAATAAAATATTGGAGACTGGGTAGCTTAAACAACAGAAATTTGTTTCCTCACAGATCTGGAGGCTAGAAGTTCAAGATAAAGGTGTCCACAAAGTTGAGTACTTCTGAGACCTCTCTCCTTGACTTGCAGATGACTGTCCTCTTGTCTCTTCACTTGGTCTTTTCTCTGTATACCCACATCCTGCTGTCTCTGTCTGTGTACAAGTTTACTCTTATTATAAGAACACCACTCAGACTGGATTAAAGCCCACCCTAATGGCCTCATTGTAATTTAGTGGTTTCCTTAAAGGCCTATCTCCAAAAAAGTCACATTTTGAGGCACTGGATGTTAGGGCTTTGACATGAATTTTCAGGGGATAGAATTCAGTTCATAAAAACCTATCTGGAGTTTCCTGGGAAGACTCAGCAGCAAAGTTGCCTTTATTTGACCTGACTTGGAGTTTGCCTTTTATGAATAGCCTTTTCCTGGGGTTTTGTTGAAAACCCCACACTTTTGTGTGACTTACATCTTACAAAAAGATTAAAGAGGGTGGATAGAGTAAGCCTCATTGATAAGGTGTGATTATATCAAATCTTGAAGAAAGTTAGGAGGAATCCATGCATAGGGAACAACAGTGTAAAGGCCCTGATTTGGAAGTATACATAGAATATTCAAGAAATGGTTTGGAGGCCACTGTGACTGAAGTAGAATGAGTAAGGAGAGTAGGGAAAAAATAGATTAAAAAATTTGGTGAGGATCAGGTTTTGTAAATCCTTTTATGCTTTGTATAAACTTTGTGTTTTATTTTAAATAAATAGAGAACTATTGAAGGTTGCATAGAGAGGAATAACAATCTTACTTATTTGTGGGGGGTTGTGAATGAAATTTTTTAGCATGAATAATTATTTACAAAGATTAAATTTACCAAATTTTAAGTGAACAGTTTGATGTGTTTTGATAAACACATACAGCCTTATAACTGACATTCTATCAAGACCAAGAACATTTCCACTACCCCAGTAAGTTCTCTCATTCCTATTCCCATTTTCTCCACACATTTAATATTGCCTATTCTAAAACTTATGGGAGTGAAATAACATGGTATAAAATTTTTGTTTCTGACTTATTTGTGCAATATGCTTTTGAGATTTATTCATATTTTTATGTATATCTTTAGATAATTAATTTTTATTGCTCAGTAGTATTGCATTGAATTTATATGTCACAATTTGGTTATCCATTTTCTTCAAATAGAAATTCAGGTTATTTCTAATTTTTTAGTGACTGTGAATGAAATCACTAAGAACATTCACACACTCTTCTGTGTATGAACATGTGTTTTCATTTTGTTTGGGTAAATACTTAAAAGTAGAATTTCCTTGACTCTGTTGTCTCTGCCTCTGGTCCCAACGATCTGCCCTCAGAGGCATCCTTCCTTCACTTTGTTCTGTCACTGTCCCTTTCAGGACAAGCTGTGTGTGTTGCTACTGTTGAAACATTCTTAAAAACTTCTGTAGGTTTTCTGTATATGTTATAGATATTCACAGTGTTAGACAAGAGGGTCCTTCACAGATCTTTCCTGGATAAATCCATTTCTACTCTGCTGAGATTGTTGAGTAGATTCATGAGTCACAAGCTTCATATCTACAACAAACCCTCTGTGTGAGAGAATACTCTGAACTTTTGATCTTTTCAGGGCACTAGCCAATGGTTACCCAGCCATACCCTTGACTTTCACTTCAGAGCATCCTTTCCTAACAGTGAATCTTTTAATTTTAGCATGTCTTGTGATCTGGATAAGCTGAGGATTTCTGAAATCAAGTTCTGGTTTCTTTTTGTCTAATGGTTCTTCCCTCAAGAAAGAAATAAGGGTGTACCTTTAATACTTTGCTTGGAAATCTTCTCAGCTAAACATCTAAGTTCATCACCTATAAGTTCTGCTTTGCACACTTCTATAAGACACAATCCAGCTAAGTTTTGTGCCAGTTCATAATGAAGGTCATCTTTCCTCTGGTTTCCAATAACATGTTTCTCATTTCCTTCTGAACCCTCACCATAAATGCCTTTCATGTTCACATTTCTATCAACATCCTGTTTATGATGACAATTTATATATTCTTTAAGATGATACAGGGTTTCTCTGCCATGTTTCTCATTTCTTCCTGAGGCCTCATTGGCAGAGTCTTTAACATCCTCATTTCTGTTAACAATCTGTTTGAGGCAATCTAAGCTTTTTCTATCATGTTTCTCAAAACTCTTCCAGCCTCTACCCATTAGTAAATGCCAGAGCCAATTCCACATTTTTAGGTATTTCCTACAGCAGCATCCCATTTCTTGGGATCAAAATCTATATTAGTTTTCTATGGCTTTTGTAACAAATTAGCACAAAATGGGTGGATCGTTTAAGAATAAACACAAATTTATCCTCTCCTCTTGTGGAGGTCAGAAGTCCACGCTCTCTCCAGAGGATCTAGGGAAAAATATCTATTCCTTACCTCCTCCAGCCTCTGGTGGTTCACAGTATTCCTTTGTTGCATTCACATCACACCAATCTCTGCCTCAATCTTCACTGAACCTTTTCTTCTTTTGAGTAAATCGAGTTTTACTCTACCTCTCTCTTATAAAGACACTTGGGATGCCATGCAGGTCCCACCTGAATAATCTATGATAATCTCCTCATCTGAATTTTTTTTTACTTTCAAAATATTAAATTAATATTAATATTAAACAAATATTGGTTACATGGATCATTTTGTAATGCTCGAGTCAGGGCTATAAGCATGCCTATCTCCCAGTGTTCATTGCACCCGTTAGGTAGGTTTTCACCCATTCCCCCACCCTGCTTGATTTCCATTGAGTTTTACTTCCCTCTGTGCACATGTGTGCTCATCAGTTAGTCTCAGCTTAATAGTGAGTACATGTGGTGTTTGTTATTCCATTCTTTAGACACTTTACTTAGGATAAGGGTCTCTACTTCTATCCAAATTATTGCAAAAGTCATTATTTCATCCTTGCTTATCTCTACTAGAATTTGCTTTATGAATCTGGGTGCTCCTGTGTTAGGTGCATAAAGATTTAAAATTGTTATGTTTTCTTGTTGAATTGCTCCCTTTACCATTATATAACGATCATCTTTGTCTTTCTTTACCATTATTGATTTAAAGTCAATCTTATCTGATAGGAGAATGGCTACACCTGCTTTCTTATGGTTTCCGTTTGTGTGGAATATTTTTTTCCCACCCCCTCACCTTAAATCTGTTTGAGTTCTTGTGGATTAAATGTTCAAAATTCTTAATCACATTTGCAGAACACTTTCTCCAAATAAGGTAACATTTACATGTTTCAGGAATAAGGACATGATTTCTTAGAAATACCCTTCAGCCCACAACATTCTTTAAAAGAGGAATCAACTTTAATTAAAGAAAAATTATAAAATAAACCCTTGGACCTACAATCACTTAGCTTACTTAGATGATTTATTGTAAATAGTTGTTTCTATGCTGAATAGCTGAAAGATACAAATTATTTATAATGTAGGGATATAAATTTTAAAAAATTGTCTCTTGAAATTGAGTAAAATGTAATATAAAATTAAACTGTTCTATTCTGTGTTCTTCATTTTGTGTAACAAATTTCTCTTTACTGGTTTTGCCATTCAATATAGCTTTCTTGTCAAACTTATTTTACTACAGTTCCTGTCTTTATTCATATGAAATGTAAATATCTAAGTTTTATTGAAAACAAGACTAGTAAGAGACTTGTATCATTGTGAAATCTACTGTAACTGTGGATGTCTTTGTTAGAATATGTAACCTTTGCAATAACTAATGAGCCATCTTCTGCTGTTCTTCTTTATGAATCTGTGTCTGACTCACAATATGGCTCATTATCTATAATACAAAATGCTATAGCATTTCAAAATTATATAAAAAATCTTTTACTAGTCTTGTTTTCAATAAAATGAGATAACTAATGAGTTATCTTCTGCTGCTCTTCTTTATGAATCTGTGTCTGGATCACAATATGTCTCTTGAAGGAATGAATGGTAATGCACTAATACTGACCCATCAAGTTTTAGCAGGTAAGTGCTATTGAATATATAAAAACACATATTATCTGCTATTTCTTGTTACATTATTTGCTTATTTCTAATTTATACTCCAATTAATGTAGATGTTTTTGTATGATTGTCATTTTCCACAAGATCTTTGTTGTGGGTGCAGCCTTCCATAAAAATAGATTTGGCATCTATGACCAAGGGTATTGATTTATCCCCATTCTATTGCTACAAGCTATCTAATGGTACTATTAGAATTAAATCTCTTGCATCAATTACATGGTCTCTAGAAGGTCATAGTTAAGATGAATGTTAGCACATTAAGCCACACTCACCCATTTATACCCTGAAAAGAATTAGTCATGATGTTACTTTCAAGTACAACAGTTGGGGTTTGTAGGCCCCAGATAATAGGGAATATAGCAGGAAGTTTTGCTTAAATGGAAAGGCAGAAAAAGTAGTCCAGGCCAGGTCCCAACTCTGCCTTTGTCATCAATTGTTGAATGTCTAAATTTCTACTTAATAAATACTAATCCATCCATCCTTCCTTCCTTCCTTCCTTCCTTCCTTCCTTCCTTCCTTCCTTCCGACAGGGTCTCACTCTGTTGCCTAGGTTGGAGTGCAGTGGCACAATCATATCTCATTGCAGCCTTGAACTCCTGGGCTCAAGCAATCCTCCTGCCTCAGCCTCCTGAGTAGGTGAGAATATAGACAAGCACCACCACACCCAGCTAATTTTTCATTTTTAAAAAAAGATAGGGTCTCACTATGTTGCCCAGGCTTGTCTTAAACTCCTGGCCTCAAGCAATCCTCCCACCTCAGTCTCTCTAGTAGCTGGGATTACAGGTGTGAGCCACTGCACTTGGAAATTTTCACTAATTCTTGTCACTCATGTGTTCAGATTGAAAGTTATTAGTTTATTGGTTAGTTGAAATTTTTTCTTTATTTAAGAATAGTATGCAATCTTATGGTAGCTAGTTAAAACAACCAACTTCACACAGGCTTTATCCATATAATAAGTTAGGCAAGAGAGAAACTTAAATTGAAAAAGAAATATTTTACTTATAATTTTAAAAATAAAAAACAATAAAAAGGGAACTGGAATAATTTACTGTCAAGAACATCATAAACAATCTACAAAGTTGATTCAGCAGTATCTTAAAGAGTGAAAAAGATGAACATTCTTTTTAGAAACAAAAGTTTCTAATTTTTATTCTGAAATCTAGGAGTAAAATGGCCATATTTGCCCTATGAATAAAAATTGCTCTGACCTTGTCTATGAATCAGTGTATTATATAGTAAAGGGCTTGATCTAAAGCCATTTTTTTCACTGGCAAGTTATTAAATAAAAATAAAATGATTGCTCATAATAAAATTGTTATTCTCTTTAAAAGATCTTGACCTTTCCATGCTAAAAGGATAGTCTTGCTGTTGAATTTCCAAAATACATTATTGGGTCGATTTCATTCATCTAAAGTTGACATTAAAAACCTCATTATGAGGTGATAAATGATAAGAATTTGGCAAGCTCAGTGATGGGTAATTTTTGATGTCAATTTTAAGTAAAATAACAAGCCACAGATCTCTTCCTAGAGATGTCAGGGTCTGTTGGCCATTAACTTGAGTATCCAAGTCCAGTCCTCTCCCATGGGGATTCCCTTCACTGAAATCCTTCCTCTGATCTCTCTAAGTTCTACCCAAAAGGCTCTTGAGTATTTTTGCCAACTGTCTCCTGCCTAGATCTTACCCTCAAGATCTACTGAAGAGGATCAGTGAGTTTGATAAGTACCTCAATGTCATTAGAATGAGGGAAGAAGATTTAGGTTGTCTTTTTTCTTTGGTATCCTCAACTCCACATAGCCTTTCATTTAGAGACATACTCTATAACATCATTAAAAAAAAACAAAAAACAGAGTGGCAACCCTCTTTCTCTACCCTAAACCCCTACCTGGTTAACATCATCCCAGTGTAAACCAGGCCTGGACTGACTATCCAGTAACCTACCTCTCACTAAAAAGGATCCTCAGGGTTAATCAATGCAATCTATCCCTTTTATCACAAACATACCATTATTATTCCATCTATGACTATTTCTTTTGCCAGGAATGCCATCCCTTATCTATTCTACTTACCTGTCTATCTTGCATCAATTCAGTTTACACTGCTTCCTTGGAAGATTTTGATTTATTATGTCAGGAATGGAGCATTTTTATGAAGCACACACAATTTTTCTAATGTAGTCTGTGTGAAGACCACGTATTAAAAGTGTTACTCTTGATATAACCCAAAAGAATTTCATCTCATCCTATGGGTTTAAACTACCTCTAATATGATAATGACTTCCAGATATATTATATTTTATGGTGTTTTAAAATTATCTGAAATATATTTTACTAGTCTTGTTTTCCATAAAACTTAGATATTTACATTTCATTTGGATAATGGCAGGAGCTGTAATAAAACTTGTGATGGCATTCAGGTCCCACTTGGATATTCTACAATAATCTCCTTATCTCGGGATTCTTAAATTAATTACATCTGCAAAGACCCTTTCTCCAAATAACATTTACATGTTTTAGGAATTAGGGCCTGATTTCTTAGAAACCATCATTTATCCTACTATACTCTTTAAAAGAAGAATCAGCTTTAATTAAAGACAAATTAAAAAGCAAACCCTTGGACCTATAATTACTTGGCCTATTCAGGTACTCTGTTGTAGACAGCTGTCTCTACACTGATAAGCCAAAAGACACAAATTATTTAAAATGCATGGATATAAACAACAACAACAAAAATACTGACTATTGGAATTGAGAAAAATTTCAAATAAAATTAAACTGGCCTATTCTGTGTTCTTCAT
>VBSM01003151.1:9158712-9168928 GCA_008086735.1 Cheirogaleus medius | reverse complement strand
TCTATCTGGCGGTGTTTCTCGTCCGCCATCTTGCTCCGCCCCTCTGTGTTCTTCATTTTGTATAACAAGTTTCTCTTTACTGTTTTTGGTATTTAATACAACTCTCTTGTTGTCAAACTTGCTTTACTACTTATACAGTTTGGATATGATTTTTTAAGAGATTTGGAAGTCCTACATGAGTGATTTAAGTCATGAGCTAACAATATGTGTTATAATTGTTACTTTAACACCATTACTGGCTGGTAAGGCCTAGAGAAACTTGAGTTATGGGTCACCTCTGTGAAATCTGAGGTGCCCTAGAACAGCAAATACTAGCAGTAACATGGTTGTGATTCAGTAAAACCTGTATACAGTCTTGGATTCACCTAAGATGTACTTGTTACTGCTTCCTAATGAGTCAAGGATGGGTTATGGCAATTGATCATCTGCCTGTGTACCCAGTACTCAAGAGTCAGTAAAAGTTCACGGCTCCCATAAAGCCATTCTTAGCTAAAACAGCCTAAATGTGTATCCTTATTGCTAAATTCCTCACATACACATTCCTGGCACTATTACATTTAGTAATTTATTGGACCACTTTGCATGGTTTATTATTGTTGTTATTATTATTATTTGCTATTATTTATTTACTCTTGGCTTCCTACCTGACCTGAATCCTCTTTAAGAGCAATGGACTATCATATATCCTATTAAATACTATATCTTTTTGAGAACTACACCTTTGATAATTCCTTATATATCCTATAAATTATCGGTCCCATCTTATAGCTCCTTTGTACCTGTAATCAATCTGTTTTTGCCTTCCACCAACCTTGGTGCAGAACTTAGTCCACCATCACAGTCACTGAAAAGAATACATTCATTATTAAAAAGTGTAAATTTTACTATGGAGAAGTGCAGAAACATGCTAAGATTCAGCTTGAAGTAAATAAAAGAGGGCCTATTCAAACCGATTATATATATATATATATATATATATATTTAAAATGCAACTAGATTTAAATACTAAATGGTCATACCTGTTTCATCCTAAACCTAATTTTTAATTTGATAGTATAGTTCTTTCCATAGACAATTTGTACAGGAAAAGAAATTTGTACAGAGGTTATCAATAGCTGGTAAGATGAGCTTCAAAGCAGAGACCTACATGACATAATTGTTTTTTAAGAGTCTAAAATTCATTCAGCTCTGAGTTCTAATGATCTTAAGATGGAGTGATCCATAATACAGTAGTCACAATGAATTCTGACATGTTGCAATGAATTTCACTTTGGAGCATGTGACTATGAAGAAAGTGTATCATCATTGTAGGATATTGCCTATTATGACTACAGTGTAATTCTATTTCTCACTATTTCTTAAGGGGAGCCATATTAGAATTTTGAGTGGAACAAGTCTTTGTAATGTGAGACTCTTTGGCACCCCTGGTCAACAATCACTAAATGCTAGTATGATACCCCAGTCATTGGGTGATGAAAAATATCACTCAGATGTACATGGTACTATTCTCTCTTGAGAATGAGTGTTGAAGAAACAACCAAGAGCAATGGTATTAAATGGCATTGTTTTCATGGGGAGCTACTAAAACTCATAGAAAAATATACAGTTTCAAATAATGTACACTTAGACTGTCAACCTCCTAGCAACATAGTCTTTTTTATGTAACCAAAAACTTGAGTTTTCCATATCACTGTGCCTTTTATTCAGGTGAGGGAGTCATTACAGGGTTAAGTAAATCCCCAAAGATCCCAAGAAGTATATCTTTAACACTTGTGCTTGTTACATTTTACATTTGAATATCATTTTTAGAGTAATTTAAATGTAATTTGAAGTACAACAATGGCTTTATTAGAGATCATCCTCAGCCCAGATTTCCTTGGATGAAGCAAGTTGTAATGAATGATATTTCCTTATTCTCCATTTAACTGATGGTAAACTTGGAACAGCTCAATGAAGTACCTAAAGAGCAAGAGATGTATAATCTAAGCTCAAAAATCTGTTTGCTATAGGCAAGATAGTGTTACTTTCATGTTGCTACAGATGCCAAGGTATCCAGACTTTGGAATAGAGGGGAAAAAAACTCTAATTTTAAAATCTGCAGGCATCATTTGAAAATGTAATGGCCATTCCTATTGCTCATTGTGTATGAAATTAGCATTACAAAATGTGGGGTTGGAACACATAACTCAGAAACCAAACCTGAGAGTTACTCTTGGGTTACTTTCAGAGATACTAAACTGAAATTTCCTTGGAAAAGACGCAAACTGAAATGAATCTGAAAATGGTGGTCTTTCTATCTTTCTGGAATTGTCTACATCAGACCCATCTGGTCTGAAGAATGCTGAATGCATTGTATTTGCAATATGTATAATTCAGACTTCAGAAGACTATGATGAATATTCTGTGACTGTCTATATTATTTGAAACAGAAGTAAACATAGCATGCCTCAGGGCCTTGCAATGAAATTAGCCTTATTGACTAATATCCAGAGGGGAAGAATAACTGTATATGTGTATGGAGGAGTGAAATGAGAGCTATTATTGCCAAAATTCTTATAGAATTATATTTTCCTATCTCAGTATAAGACATGCTATCTATTAATATGAAAGCAGCAAATCTTTTCTGAAAAATAAAGATTAAATGAGCCTATAGTTTAAATATAACAGATGGCTTTGTTTTTATCCCCAAATATTCAACTGTTGAAATATTTTTCCTCTACATTGTACAAAAAGAATTTGTTAGAAGAATTTATTACTATGTAATAGAAGACATAATGTTCTATAGATCTGAACAAAAGTCAAAGACAGCTGTCAAAGGTCCTAAGAAAGTATTTTCTAAAAGTCTTCTTCATAAACGTAATGAGAACACTAGAAAAATAGTCAAAATCAACTTTTTAAAAACTGTGGAATTTAACCAAAAGCTTCCAACATTCCAAGGAGTATTTCTTCAAGAAAAACAGTTCAGCTTCAGTAAAAACAGCTTTGTGGTGTTTTGTGGTATTTTATTATTATCCTGCACTTCCAAGATCTGTGGGAGCCTTGAAAACCAACAACCTCACAACTACAGCAGTCATGAAACCTGCATTTTGGCAACCACTGGACGGAGTAGAAACAGGCATGGAGTTCCATAAAACCCATTTCCTGAGAATTGTCACTACTTGGCATGTCTGGAAGCTCCCTAAATAGCTCTATTCCCAGAATTACCTTTAATGGACCTGAGTCAGAGCTCACTCTGTGCAAATGACCGTATACCTAAGGAATTTTCTGGAAAAAAAACATGGTAATTGTTTAACACTGCAGCTATCTGAGGCAATGATGCCAGCTAGAGTTAACAAAAAGCTGACCAAAACACTTAAAAGGAAAAGCTGGTGAATAAGATGTTCATTACAGTCTTTAAAATGTTCAATATATTTCTGGGAATCTAGAAGGCCACATAGGTATGCAAGGGTGTAGGTATGCTCAAGAAAATCCTCAGAAGGCCCTAATCTGTCAACTCTGACTGATTTTAAGGCTCTGAATAAGCAGGAAGTAAGGCTTATACAGAGTTGTTAACTGCAGGAATATTGAAGGCATGTGTCAAGAAATATACAAAATCCTTGGCAAAGGCTGCTAGAGTTACTGGTTCATAGCATTTAAGGAAATCTCTGTCCCACTGATCTCTAAGCTAACCAAGGAGACAGTTTTAGTGGCTGCATATGACAAAGAAGACAGACTCTACAGTATTAATACAAGAAATTCACTACACAAATGAATAACAACAATAAAAATAATAACAATGGCTAACAGCAATAACAACAAACGCTGGAGAGAAAAAGTTCTTATTTCCGGAGTTATCACATTATATTATTTAAAACGTCAAGTATTAAAAAAATAGTGTACATACAAAGAAACAGGAATGGATGGCCCATACAAAAAATAAAAGAAGTCAATAAAAAATGTCATGAGAGAAGACAAGATGTCAGGCTCAATAGATCAAAAATTTTTTAAAAAAGAATTAAAGGAATGTATGGCAATGATGTCTTGCTGAAGAGAGAATGTCAACAAAGCGTGTCCATCCCCCTGACAATGCACATCACACTTATAATGTATATATATACCCATCCCCTTCCCCCCTCCACCTGCCCAACAGTGGACTTCTCATCAGAAACAGGCAGCAGAAGGCAGTGGCATAATATATTCAACATGCTGAAAGGGAAAAAAAAAATTATCAACCAAGAATTCTATTTTTAGCAAACTATTTTTCAAAAATAGAGATATTAAGACATACCCAAATAAAAAACTGAGATAATATGTATCAAGTAGATCTTTCTTATAATAAATACCAAAGGGAGTCCTTTACTCTGAAAAAAAATGCTCACTAGACAAAAACTGAAATCCACATGAAGAAATAAAGAGCACTAGGTATAGGTAACTACAGAGATGAATATAAAAGGTATGATAAATGTATTTGTAAATATTTTCTTCTCCTATCTGATTTAAAAGACAACCACATAAAAAGATAATTATAAAACTATACTGATAAGCTTATAAGGTATAACAATGTAATTTGTATGGCAATAACAGCACAAAGAAAGGAGAAGAAAAAAGATTAGAGCAACACTTTGTATACTAATAAAAATAAATTGGTATTAATCTAAATAACTTTTTAAGTTATGATAATAACTGTCATCCCCAGAGTAGCCATTAAGAAAATAACTCAAAATTTAGTAAAAGAAATAAAAATTAAAATGATATACTAAAAAATATCTGTTTTACATAAAACAATGCTACCCCATAAATATATACAACTATATATTGTCAATTTACAATAAAATAAAATTTTTAAAAAACAAAAAATATTGGAGTCAATAACACAGAAATAGAGGAAATAAATAGAGATCAGCCATATAGAAAACAAGCAGCAAAATGGCAGATCTTAATCCTAACTTATAAGTAAACAAGCAGCAAAATGGCAGATCTTAATCCTAACTTATAAGTTATTGCATTCAATGTAAATACACAAAACATTCCAGAGGTAGATATTAACAGAATGAGTAAAATATAAAACAAGATCAAACTATAAGCTGTCTACCAAAGACACACTTTAGATTCAAAAACATAAATGAGTTTCAAGTAAAAGGATACAAAAATAATTATATATATAACATGCTAACAGTAACTAAAAGAGAGCTGGAGTAGCTATATTACTATTGGACAAAATAGAGTTTAACACAAAGAATATTTCTGGAGACAAAAGGATATTTTATAATTATAAAAGGGTAAATCCATCAGGAAGCCATAACAATTGAAATACGTGTGCACCTAGCAACAGAGCCCAAAATAGATGAAGCAAAATCTGTCTGAACTGAAGGGAGAAACAGGCAAGTCAATAATAATTGTTGGAGACTTCAATGGCTACCTTCAATAAAGGACAGAACAACTAGACAGAAGATCAGCAAAGAAAAAATAAGACTTTCGCAACACTATAAACAAACCAGACCAAACACATTTATAAAATTTACAACCGCAAAATACACATTCTTCTCAAGAGCATATATAACTTTATCCAGAATAACACTTGTGTTAGGTCATAAAACATGTCTCAGTAAATTTAAAAGTATTCAAATAATGCAAAGTATGTTCTACAGCCACAATGGAATGAAATGTAGAAATCAACAACAGAAAGACATTTGAGAAATTCACAAGTATGTAAAAATCAAACCACACACTCGCAAATCACCAATGGGAAAACAAGAAATCTCAAAGGAAATTAGGAACTATTTTGAGAAGAAGAAAATGAAAACATGGCACACCATGCACACAGCTAAAGCAACACTTAGAGTGAAATTTGTAGCTATAAAATCCCTATATTAAAAAAAGAAGTCTCAAATAAGTAACACCTTACCTCTTAAAAAGTTAAGAAAAGAAGAGCATTTTAAGTACAAAACAAGCAAAAGGAACTAAATAGAAAAATTAGAACAAAATTAATGAAGTAGAGAATAGAAAAGACAATAGGGAAATAAAAAAATCTGAATGTTGGGTTCTTTGAAAAGATGAACAAAATTGAAAACTTTTTAGTGGACTGATCATGGAAAAAGAGATGACTCAAATTACTAAAATGAGGAATGAAAGGGAAGATGTCCTTACTAACCTTATAGAAAAAAATGAAAATAAGGGAATATTACAAACATTTGTACACCAAAATATTAGATAACCTAGATGGCATGGACAAATTTCTAGCAAGATACAAATTTCTGAAATTGATTTAGAAAGAAATAAAAAATCTAAATAGACCTATAAGAAGTAAAGCGATTGAATTACTAATAAAAGCACCTTGCAAAGAAAAAGCAGGCCCAGATAGTTTCACTGATGAATTCTGTAAACATTAAAAGATAAACACAGATCCTTCACATATTCTTACAAGTAATAGAACAGAAAGAACCCTTCCTAGTGCATTCTATGAAGCCAGTATTACCCCGATTCTAAAACCAGAAAAAAAAAATCACAAGAAAAGTACAGAATAATATACCTTAAGAATATAAATGCAAAAATAGTCAGGAAAATACTAGGAACCAAATCAAGCAACATATAAAAAGGATTACATACCATGCCCAAGTGGGATTTATCCCAGGAATTCAAGGTTGACTTAACATCTTAAAACCAAACAATGTAGTCCAACCATATTTATAGAATAAAGGACAAAAACTACATGACTTTTTTTCAAAAGACACTAAAAAGGTCCGTGAAAAATCTGAATAACATTTGATAATAAAAGCACTCAACAAATTAGTATTTGGGGAAATTCCTCAACCTTATAAAGTCTTATCTACAAAAAATGTACAGCCAAATGGCAAAAGCCTGAATACCTTTGCTCTAAGAACAGGAAAATATAACTGATGTTGTTCTTACCAGCAACCAGGCAAATAAAGGAAATAAAGGCCATTTGTACCAGGAAGGAAGAAATAAAACTATCTCCTTTTGTAGAAGACATGATTGTATATGTAGAAAATCCAAGGGAATCCACAAGAAAAATTTTGAGAGCTAATAAATGACTTTAGGGATACAAGATCAATATACAAACATGAATTACATTTCTATATACTATTAATGAATAATCCAAAAATGAAATGAAGAAAATTATCTTTAGCATAAAATTATTATAAAAGAAATAAAATACTTAAGAATAAATATAACCAAAGAAGTGAAAGTCTTGTACAATAAAAACCTCAAACATAAGTGAATGGGCTTTAAAAAGCCCATGTTCACATACTGAAACACCTAATATTGTTAAAGTAGCAGTAATTTCTAACTTGATTTATAGATTCAAAACAATCACTATCAAAATATCTATGGCCTTTTTTGCAGAAATTGACACGCTGATCTTAAAATTCATATAGAAATGCAAGGGATCCAGAATAGACAAAAACAATCTTGGAAAAAAACCCAAAAAGAAAAGACAAAGGTGAAAAACTCACACATTCCAATTTCCAAACACTACAAAGCTACAATAATCAATATAATTTGGTACTGGCATAAGGATAGACATATAGATCAATGGAATAGAATTTATAGTCCAGATATAAACCCATATATTTGTGGTTAATTGAGTTTTGACAAGGGTACCAAGACAGTTCAATGAGAAAAGAATAGTCTTTTCAACAAATGGTGATGGAATAGCTGGATATCCACATGCAAAAGAATAAATTAAATACCTAATTTATACCACCTAAAAAATTAACTGAAAATGGATCGTATGTCTAAATGTAAGAGCTCAAACTATAAAACTTTAAAAATAAAACAAGTGGAAATTTTCCTGGGATTTGGCAATGGATTCTTAGAAATTACACTAGAAAAGCACAATTTACGAAAGCAAAAAATGATAAATTAGAGTTAATCAGAGTCAAAAACTTTTGTGTTTCAAAGGATCTCGTCAAGAAAGTGAAAAGACAACCCACAGAATGGAAGAAAATATTTGTCAATCATATATCTAAGAATTCTGTATCCAGAATATATAGTAAACTTACAAATCAACAATAAAAAGGCAGATAACCTAATTTACAAATGAGCAAAGAATCTGAATCAACATTTCTTCGAAGAAGATTTACAAATGGGCAATAAGGACATGAAAGCATATTCAAAATCATTAAGCATTAGCATAATGCAAATCAAAGCTATATCGAGATACCACTTTACATCACGAGGATGGCTCTAATCAAAAGAAAGGACAATAACTAGTGTTGGTGAGAATGTGGTGAAATTGGCATCCTTATCCATTGCTGGTGGGAATATAAAATGATGCAGCTACATTGGAAAACAGTTTGGCAGTCCCTCTAAACGTCAAACATAGAATTACCTTATGACTAAGCAATTCTACTCCTAGGTACTGTGTTTCCCCGAAAATAAAACAGGGTCTTATTTATTTTTCCTCAAGAAAACACCCTAGGGCTTATTTTCAGGGGTTGTGTTATTTTTTTTAAGTACGATACAACAATCTCCATTTATTCAAATATAGTTAAGTCGTCTTCTTCTGGAACATCATCATAGTAAAATGGCAGCCACAGGTTTCCTTCTTCCCCTGGGGACACACAATACATAAAGCGGAGCGTCCCGCTCTTCACTTTACTGAGGAGACTTTCCCCTCAAAGCCTCAGCTTGCAGCACGCACAGGATGGCGGGGCCTGACAGGGGGAGCCGACCTTGGTGGTGGGGCTGCCCACACCTTTCCTGTCACCTCTGGGATAGTAGCTGTCACAATGAGGCAGATGAGAAGGGCTGCTCATCTTCTTTACTGCTCCATGACGAAATGCATGGGTTGTGCACATACGCTGTGTAGCCACGCCCATCACTAGGTCTTATTTTCGGGGTTGGGCTTATACTGCGCAAATGCTTAGAAATCCTGCTAGGGCTTATTTTATGGGTAGGTCTTATTTTCGGGGAAACACGGTATGTATCCAAAAGAATTGAAAACGTATGTACACATAACTTATACAGGAACATTCACAGCAGCATTATTCATAATAGCCAAGAAGTAGAAAAATCCAAATATTCATCAACCAATAAATAGTTTAAAAATGTGGTATACTCATACAATACATTATTGTTAGCAATAAAAAAACAATGAAGTACTGATCCATACTATAACATGACTGACTCATGAAAACATTATGCTAAGTGAAAGAAGTGAGGCCAGACACAAAAGGCCACATATTATCTGATTTCATTTATATGAAATGCCCAGAATAGATAAATAAATAGAGACAAAAATTTGATTAGTGGTTACCAGGGGCTGGCGGTAAGGGTGTGTGTGGCGGAGTGGGAAATGGTGAGTGACTGCTAATGTGTACAAGTTTCTTTTTAGGGTGATGAAAACATTCTAAAATTAAATAATGGTAATGTTTGCACAACTCTGTGAATACATTAAAAACCACTACAATATATACTTAAAGAGTGAATTTTATGTGAATTTTGTCTCCATAAAATTGTTTCAAATTTGCTAATAAATCTGGTTTAAAAGAATATCCGCAATTTTTCAAAAATGTTAGTCTATCACATGGATAAGATTTTTTCTATCAGTCCTCTTCTGCTGCTGAGAGAGCAGAATGTTGTGTGTCAACTGACAGCCTTTTGTATGATAGTTATCAATAATTTATCTAATTCCATTAAAATTCCAGTTGTCTTTTTTTTCTTTCACATGCTAATTAGCTATAGTATTCCAGTTAAATATTGGAATCCCTATCTGAGAAACAAGGCTTTTATAGACTTCTGATCAATGTCAGTATAGGCCAACTGGCAAGTGTGTCTTCTTTTATTCAAATTTTGATATAGTCACATAATAATGATAGAAATAATAGCAATAATAAAAATCTAACAATAATAAAAGTAATAGGTAACATTCATTGAATGCTTACTATATAACATCATATAAAATAAGGAAATATCCCCATCAAAAGACCATCATTATTCTTTACAGATCTAGAAAAAACAATTCTTCACTTTGTATGGAGCCAGAAAAAACCTCGTATAGCCAAAGCAATCTTAAATAAAAAGAACAAACTAGGAGGCATCAGTCTTCCTGACTTCAAGCTGTATTATAAAGCAATAATAATTAAATCAGCCTGGACTGGCATAAGAACAGAGACATTGATCTTTGGAATAGGACTGAGATTCCAGAGATGAAGCCATTTGCATATGGTAACTTAATCTTTGATAAAGCAGACAAAAATATACATTGGGGAAA
>VBSM01003151.1:9143649-9158612 GCA_008086735.1 Cheirogaleus medius | reverse complement strand
ACACAAAATCAGAAAAATGGGCTCCACATGTACTCGCCATCAAATTGGTACTGATTAACACCATGGTGCTCAAAGGGTGGTGGTGTTCACCAGGAATTCAGGGGTTGTGGGGTAGACCCACATCTGAGGGATGTGGTGAGCATTGTGGAGGGGAAGGGCATACCTCTAACCCTTGCTAGGGAGAGCCAAAGATATAAAATGCAATCAAAATGTTCGTACTTTCATATTATCTTGAAATAAAATAAAAATGTAAAAAAAAATAAATAAAAGGACATACAATAATACACACAATAATAGGTTATTAATTATTTGTAATAATTGAATTTACTTTTTATGTGTAGATGTGAATAGGTCTGTATTATAATTAATTTCCTTTCATGGTTATATACAATATAATAAATCAAATATCATAATTAAAGTGAACCTAGTACATGTATAAAAAAAGAAAAAGAATAAAAAATATTGTAACATTCAAAAAGGTGATTGAGTAGGTAAATTATGATACATTCAGTTGATAACCATTTTATAGTCATTAAATACCATAATATCAACAGTGATATGTAAACATATATATGTGACTAAAATGTGAGTTATAAAATAAAACTTTACTATACAAAATTAGTGAAAACTATTGAGAGTATACATGCCAATGTTGAACTTTGAATGAAATGTAGTCAAATATTCATGGCAGTTATTGCTAGATGGTGGTTTTATAAAAGATAATTATTTTCCTTTATATCTTTAATTTCTAAATATTTGTATTTAGAATTGACATATCTAACTTAGTATCCAATCTTCCCTTCAAAATTTAACTGTTGCACTCACAGCCTTGTTCAGCAAGCAGCTCTTTTTTGCTCACAGGTGATCCTCTGAGTGGTCCAGGGATTGTTACCTGACTTAACGTTACCTCATCCTTAGGTTGGTTGGTGAATCTTAAGATGGGTCCACCTTTTAAGGGTGATGGGAGAAGGAAATAGAGGAATAAAGAAAGTGAGGGGAGAGAGAGAGAGAAAGCCTATTCTAGTATAATCAGGAAAAATGCTATATTTTATTTTCTAATAAAGCTGTAGCAGGACAATAACTTTCTATGCTTTCTCAATTATAAAAAGGTAATTGGATACATTTTATATTCTTGGCATTCTGTTGAGCAACATGTGTTTTTATTCAGAGTGACTAAAGTTGTCTGCTCTGCTCTATTTTTATAATTCTGGGTAAATAAAAATATTGTTTTACTTTAAAAAATAAAATAAAATAAAATAAGGAACTATTATCATTTTAAAGACATGGAGACTGAGACTTAAAGTGGCCTCAGGCCACTTAAATAAGGCCTAAAGTCACTTTAGTTGACAAAGGGCAAAGTTGGCAGTATCTGAGGTTTTCCACACCTGACATGTCTAATCCTTTTACACTTGGTTTTTGGTGACTAGTTTATAAAGCAAGTATTTCTTGTAATAAAGTAGAAAAATAAGATATAATAAAGTAGCATAATCTTTCTGACTCTTGAACTAAATGAAGATAGGTATAGCATAAATTAGACATTTATTCCTTTTTGTAAAACTGAAATTTAACAACTTGGGTCATCTTTCAATCTCAATATTCCTAGGGGATCAGATTTAACAAGAAAAGCATTTTGTAGTAATGAATGCAATCATTAAAGTTATTTTCAAATCCCCCAAAAATGTACTATAAGTGTACACATATATCTTTCAAATATGAATAAAATATTTAGTTTCATGAATTGGGTGCATAAGCCAGTGGTCTATAGCATTTCCAAGTTAAAAGGAGTTTTGATGTGGTACTAGTTCTGTGACAGTTTCTGATTTATAACTACACAAGAATATTTATAAATTTCAAGTAAATCAGGCATGTGTAAATTTTTACAATGAAATGACCAGACAATATGATGAAAAATGGTGAAAGGTATTGACTGTAATGAGCATTTAACTTATTAGCAGCATTCATATTCCTTATGTTAATAATTTATAACATTTGGCTGAAAAAAACAACCCAAAATATTTTACATTGTTTTTTAAATAATATATTTCTTATATTATTCCAATTTGCACTAAAGAAGAACATTTTTAGTGCACAGATATAAACATTTCAGAATCAAATGTAGTGGGAGAAATTGAAGTAACTATGTTCTGCAATTCCCTAAATAGTTAATGTATATACTCAATGAACAGACAAAACCTTTTAGATGGTGTCCCCAAAATTTCAAATTGTACTAAGACTCATGGAAATTTCCACAGTAAGTAATCACCTACAATAGGAAAAAAAGGATTTATAAGGCATACATCTTATAGTTCCTATGTGGCTAGGCTTTTGATCTAGCATGACATACTTTGAAGGTAGTATCATGCAGGATACCAAACTGAGTTATATAAACAGTTATTGAGTATCATTTGATCTGTAACACTTTAGAAAAAAAACTATGATCAGTTTTCAAAAGCGGTATCTTAAAAATTTTGCTCTGAGTCTTATATCTGAACATCTCAAAGAATTTTTAGGAAAAAAATTATAGAAAATGATACATATCTTCACTTTGCAAATACATGAACTGCCTTTTGAATGGTCCGTATAGTAAAATGAAATTAATTACATCCTCTTTAAAGTAAGGATTTTACCTCAAAACATGGATCTATTATGAAAATCACATAAATGTAAGCTGGTACTCTTTCTTGGCAGGGTGGCATTGCATTTAGGTAAATAACTACCTACTGTCATAAGCCCTCTACTTCTTCAAATATTAACTCTTCTGTCCATTCCTGTCTGATGCCTGAAATTCCTTCACTATTAGAAAAGTTTAATCAATTTATTAAGTATCCCATATTTTCTTATATCACTGTTGCCTAGTAATCTGCATTGTTTGTGGTTCTCGATTGGAAAACTAAGAAATTCCTTGAACATATCATTCTAATGAATTATACACACACACACAGGCACAAAGTAAAGCTGTAAAGTAATTAATTCAGTTCCTCAAATGAGCAAAATAAAAGAAATACATGAATGATAACTAAGTATCAGTTACTTTTTTTCTTATTTGATGAATAAATATATTTTTATTCCCTCTCCATTTTTCTCTCTCAGCCTAT
Source organism: Cheirogaleus medius (assembly GCA_008086735.1). Taxonomy (NCBI): domain Eukaryota; kingdom Metazoa; phylum Chordata; class Mammalia; order Primates; family Cheirogaleidae; genus Cheirogaleus; species Cheirogaleus medius. Next base: position 9,155,517 of record VBSM01003151.1, on the reverse strand, counting down.
TTATGGTTTTGTAACAAAAGATTTTACATGACATTTGCTATAATTATTTTGTGAAAACCCACAGTATAAAACAAACTGACTTCTTTTGTTTTAAGAATAAAGGAACTTCCTCATTTCAGAAGGGTCTGAAGTAATTTTTCTCTCTAAACAAAACCTCTGTTCTATGGTTCATGTTCAGAGGTGGCCTTCACTCAAACCTGCTTCCCTTCCTCTTAGCTGCTAATGGAAGCGTGTGGTAACATTTCTGTCTTGGCTAATTAAATCATCTCCCTTAAAGTGAGGTAAATTATCTTTTATATACTAACACTTATTTTGACGCAGTGTATAATTGTATATATAAAATTATATAAATACAGTTTTAAAATGCTAGATTTTCTTCCCATGTACACTGAATTGAATTCATTATAAGGTGAAAATGACTGACATGTAATTCTTTTCTCAGAGCAACATTAGCCATAAAAGTGGAGACAGATCAACAAAGTCTTGAGTGTGCATGTCAGGAAAGGGAAAAGTACTGTGGGGGTAGAATTTATGTAAGTCTTATTTTGAATAGAGTTTTGCTTCAAGAGATACACAATAGAAGGAAGGCTTATAGTCCACTCTCCTTGCAGAATGTGAGTTTCTAAATCTATCAGTAGGGAGATATGTACAACACATTAACAAAGAACTCTGTTGTAACATTTTAAGCATCAAAAAAGGCATGTCTATATCCAGCGAGATTTTTTTTAAAGATTTAATTTATTCCTACTGCTATAAATTAGTCTATTCAAGCAATACAGCACCCATCTAGCTAGTCTCCTGCTTTTGAAATATAAAGCTTGGCAGTTCTGTTGCTTCCAAATCATATAGTGCTTTCATTCCAATTTATGTTGATTCAGTTCAAATAGTGGAAAATTTAAATCATGGCTATTTTGACAGGTATACAGATTATAATAAAAGGGTTTTTGATGTGTGTTCAGAATTCTATAAGCAAAGGGAATAAATAAGAAATAAAAGATTCCTAATCCACAATGGTTGCTATTTGCAAGAATTTAATTCAAAAGCAATTATTTTATCAGCTCTTTATATAATATGCACAAAATAAGCATAATATAAATATGTTAAACCACCTACCAAATTTAGTTATCATATCAAAATTCTCATAAAAGGTGCTGCATTTTATTTATATAGAAAAAAAGAACAATAACATTGTCAAGATAGGAGATTTAGTTCTGATTTACAAAAATTCAGTAAATGAGTTTCTATAGATTACAGATATTTGGACTGAAAGTGAATAATTCTCTTGATCCTGACAAGCCTTGAGTGTCTTTACCACACTTAGAGTTTCTGCACAGTACTCAAATTAATTGACAGGTTTGTAGATCAACATTTTTCTTTTAACCTTACATTATTTCTCTTTCAAGGTTATCTCAACCCCAGGGGCTCACTGACACTTGGGGAATGGTAGTTGCAATTACTGAATTTTGAACAGTTTAGCTTTCTTACCATTACCACTTTATAAGGGCTCAAGGTAGAGTTGGCTTTATATTTCAGTACAATAGGCAGACGGGATCTCCTAATCTCTGTATACACCCCATCCTTCCTTGAGACTCATTACAGTGTAATTCCCACCGGTAAAGATTTGTCCTCTTGGAGAGGCAATAGACTAGGTATCTGACACTTTATTGAGAATTAATTTATCAGATTTCTTTCCTTCATGGCTAGGAAGATCCAGACCATCAGGAAGGCACTGGCCACCTGGAGTTGAGGCATTACACAGGGGCCAAAGAGCACTGAAAAGGCAGGGGAACCTGAAGGATCAACATCACATTTGGGCTAAGGGATGACCTTTGAACAAAACTAACCTCCCTAATGAACAGCTGTGTCCATAGGGTACACTTCTGAGGGACAATTGTTTCAGGCAGGAATGTACAAAACTAAATAGCTTATTTTTCTCCCCTTTTGTTCCATTTAGGGTATAAAATCTTAAATCCAAATTCCAAGACAAGGATCCTCAATTAGAGGAAATTCCTCTGCCATTGAGTAGGGAAGATTAGCAATAGCTATTATCCCTTTTTATAATCATGTAGCTACTTAAAACAAAATGAAAGACCTCCTACCTTGCTCACATTGTAAACACACGGGAAAGAATGGGATCACATGCTTAAAGGGCACTGCAAGATCCTGCACCCCCACCACTCATGTGGCTTGGCATTTACCCTATTCAAGTCGCTCTCAATCTGTTTTAATAAATGGAAGGAAAATATTTGAGTACCTAAGAGATCCCAGGGTCATCCCCTCCCCAGTTCAAAGGTAGTTCTGTGACATCATTGAATATTTTGGCATAAGGAATAGCAAAAAGATAAGATTTATTGAATGTTCATTATATGACTGGTACTTAACATTTATCTGATGTAACTTAATTTTGAGCAACAGTTCTGTTAGGTATGCTTATTAATCTTCATTTTGCAGATGCAGAAATAGGCAAGGAAAAGTTACATAACTCCTTTAAGGTGACATAGCTACCAAGCAGCTGAAAAGGGATTTGGATCCTAGTGTTGTACCCACATTGTTCATACTTTTCACCACTATACTAAGCTGTCAGTGGATGAACAGGCCCCAGTGAAGTGGGGGTGGCTAATGATGCAATTGAGCAGTTTACTGAGGATTCAAACTTTGAACTGGACACAACACTTGCATTACTGGTGCCAAAACATTGTACAGGGAAGATGAAAAATGTCATCAATAGTTCAGCACTTTGGAAGCAGTTGTTTGTTTGGCATCACAGAGACAAAATATCCAGATTGCAGACTGAATATTTTATTTTGCATCTGGGTGTTCTGGCATAATAGGAAGCAAGAAAAGTGACTTCTATTCAGTTATTTACCATTTGTGGTGATATCAGCATTTTATAAACTGAAGGAGAGAAAATAAATGCTAGGGATCATACTATATATTTGTGCTGAAATATGCTTGCAACTTCAATTGCTTGCCTTAATGTATTTCACTGAGGTGTTACCAGGGGCAGCCTCAGCAAAATTGTAAAAGTTAGATTCATCTTCGGTGTCCTTTTGCATCTTCAGGGAGGCGCCATCCTTTTGTTCCCACCAGGTGAAAAGTGACTTCATGCTTTATATGTCTCCTATTCATAGCATGCTTTCAAAAACAAACCACTCATAGTAAGACTACATGAGAGGGGTCAAAATTTTAAGTAACTGTGGTGCAGAACTGTGGTAGAACTCCAGGCACTCTCCAATTTGTGAGGAGAGTGGACTTCTCAGCCCCTTAAAATCACCCTGAAAAGCCACTGAATTATATCATTCCTAGGCTTATGAGTCTTAAAACCTCTGTATAGTAAAAACATAGTGATGAAATAAAATCACAGACTGATTAATTACCAATTATGGAACTTAAAAGAAAGGGGATACAAAGACAGCACATGGTAATAGTTTAGGCTAGAAGGATGTCTTTGATAATAGCAAGCAAAATACTTTCACTGTGCTACTGTTTTCCAAAGGCAGCAATTCAAGACCCTCTGTAAAGGCTACAACAATGCCAGTTATTATGAAGCATAATCTCTCTGTTTTTCTGTATTTTCTCTTTCAATTGTCTTAGAAAAAACAACTACTCAACTCTGCTGTTGTAGCCTGGAAGCACATATAGACAATATGCAAACAAAAGGGTGGAGTTGTTTTCCAAAAACAACTTTATTTACAAAAACAGGCAGTCAGGCTACAGGCCATACATTGCTGATCCTTTCTCTACAAGTGTTATAATTTTAGGTTTTAAAGTTGAGTCTAAAGATCCATTTTGAATCAATTTTTGTATATGGTTCAAGGTATGGATCAAAGTTCATTTTCTTCCATATTGACATCTAACTGTGCAATAACATTTGTCAAGAACACTATTCTTTTTCTATTGACTTGCTTTTGTACCTTTGTCAAAAATCAGTTGTCCACATACTTATGGATCTCTTTTTGCACTTGTTACTGTGTTCTATTGATTCATTTGTCTATCTTCAGGCTAAAATCACACGGCTTTGTAAGTACATAATGAATCTTGAAATCAGATAGCGTTAGCCCTCTAAGTTTGTTCAGTTTTCCCTGGCTGATTTTAAGATTTTTCTCTTCATCTCTGGTTTTAAGCAATTTGATTCGGACATGCCTTGTTGTACTTCTCTCATGTTCTTAAGGTTCACTGAATTTTTTGCATCTCTGGATTTATAGTTTTTATCAAATTTGGAAAAATTTTTGGCCATTATTTCTTGAAATACCTTTTCTGTCCTATCTTCTAGGGGCATGAATTACATATATATTAGGCTCCTGGAAGTAATTTCAGAGCTCACTAATTGTTCTTTTCTCTCCTGATTATTTTTTACCATTTTGTTTCATTTTGGAAAGTTTTTATTGCTATATCTTCACATTGATTAATGTTTTAATCTTTAATGCCTAGTGTTCCATTAATTCCAACCAGTGAATTTTTCATCACACACATTGTAGTTTTCATCCCTAGATATTTTATTTGAATCTAATTAAATGTCTTTCATGTTTCTGCTTCCTTTGTGTACGCATTTAACACAATTATACTAACTGGTTTAATGTCCTTGTCTGCTACCATCTGATATCTAGTTTAATTTCAATTGTTTAACTTTTTTCCTCATTATGAGTTACATTTTCCTGCTTCTTTTTATGTCTGGGAATTTGTAAATTTTACCTTCTTGAAGCCATGTATGTGTATGCGTATGTGTGTGTGTGTGTGTGTGTGTGTGTGTCTAACTTCTTATAAATATCCTTGAGCTTTGTTCTGGGATGCAGTAAATCTACCTGAAAATGATTTGATCCTTCCAAGTCTTGCATTAAGAAATGTTAGGTGAAACCAAAGCTGTGATTAGTTTAGCACTATTTCCCACTAATGAGTCAAGTCCATTCTGAGTCCTCTACCCAATGCTCCGTGAACTATGAGGTTTTCCAATCTGACTGATGTGGAAAAGGCACTATTCTTGGTCCTATGCGAGTGCTAGGACTGTTCCCTCTAATCTTCTGTGATGATGCTTTCCCCTGCCTCAGGTAGTTTCTTCACACACACAATCCGGTTATCCAATCAGTATCAGTATTCTTCTCAATATTCTGGAGTTTTCTATTTGTGTGAAGAAAAGAAGGCAGTCCTGAGGGTTAGCTTATACAGACTTGGCTTCTTCTGGTACTCATACGTTTTTTTAGTATTCACATGTTTCCATGCGATTTCAAACTTCTGATGTTCCTGGCATTCGTTAGAACTCTGTGAACATTCTCTCCTTTCCTCTGTGCATTCTGGTTACCTTGGTTTCGTAAGAGCTCTCAGCTCCTCAACACAGGAAACTCAGAGCCTGGGTTCCTCCTGCCTGTACCATGGCCAAGAAACTCTCTTAAGGCTGTCAACTGGTGATGGCATATGCCTCACCTATTTGTTTACTCTTTCAGGGACTACTATTCTTTATAGCCTGATATCCAGTGTCTTGATACCATTGTTTTGTATATATTTTTAAAATTTTTGTTTGTATGTTTGTTTTAGACAAGGCAGTAAATCTGGTTCCTATGACTCCACCTTTGCTGTAAGTGGCATTCTCAACTTGTTCAACCTTACTTTTAAATATAAGAAGATATCCTTCTTGTCCAATTGTCTATTAGTGACCCAGAAATCCTGGCTCTACTTTTTGTGAACTCATTTAGATGGCATCCAGAGGACTAAGAATATTTTAGTCCTTACTTGGCATGCTATAGCTACTAAAATCCTCATTTTGCTTATTTCATAGCATAAGGTACTGAAAGCTAGTACTTCATATTAGCATTATTAATTTATTTGGATATTCACTGGAGCATTGTTTATAATTACAAAAATAAAAAAACACTGCAAATATCCAATAATGGGAATGTTAAGATAAATATATAAGGTAGAATATTATATACCCATTAAATAATATGTTTTTTAAAATATTCAATTACATTAGAAAATATTAATATTACTATGTAATATTAAGTAAAATAAAATAAAATTGTATATATAGTTGAAGGCCAATTCCATAAATACATAAACATGCACTTTAAAATTGGAAGAAAATACATTAGCTTCTTAATAATAATGGTGGTTATCTCTAAGTATTGAATGCTATAGTCATTAATTGTTCTTTGTTACATTTTTTGGTTTTCCCAGTACATGATAGAATTGCCTTTCCTGGCCTCCCTGTGGTTGTCCAATAAGTTATTAGCAGAAATAATAATATGTCACCTCTGGGGTGTAGCATTTAGTTGGCATTGTGAGACTCTCCAAAGCCTCTATCCTCTGACATGACCAACAGTAATGTTCAACTCAGTGGCTGCTCTATTAACCTGGCTACTTGAATGGCTATTATGAGTAGAGAATCTCCTTGCCACAATGGACAGGTAGCATGATCAAGCTATAAATCTTTGTTGTTTTAGCAACTGGAGATTTGGAGGTTGCTTGCTATAATAACATAAACTGGACTATCCTGACTGATACTGGGGGATTATGGAAGATTTCACTTTTCTTATTTATATATTTCTGTATTTTCCAAAATTTATACACTGAGCTTGAATTACTCTTATGGTATAAAAACTCCTTACTATTAACATATTTCATTGAATGAAAGGTGACCCCAATTGTAAGACATGCCGTTATTTTATGTAACCCTAATAAAGAGCAAATGTTGTAAATTAAACTATGACTCAATGCCTTAATGATGGTTTTATGTGTTACCTGAATTGGTTACATCAGTCTCTTGTTACTTTGAAATTTCTTTTCTTATATCCAAAGAACATGGCAATTTCTTGTTTCTTGCCTTCAGTTGCATTACTAAATATGTGGTAAATAATCATTTTCCACATATATCTGTAAGAATGTAATGTGATATAGTGAAGATTCATGTACATGTACGTATGTTTACCTCTTGGTTTTCATAAAACATTTGGTTTGTTCTTTGAAAAATTAGAAATTAGTCATTTCTCCACTAATCACTAATATAACTATATTAACTTTCTATTGTTGGTGTAACAAATTACTGCCAAATCAGTGGCTAAAAGCAACATGGATTTATTATCTTATAGTTTTGGAGCTCAGAAGTCCTAAATGGGTCCCACAAGGCTATAAGAAAATTGTCAGCAGGACTGCATTCCTTTTGGAGGCTCTCTGGGAGAATCTGATCCATTTCCTTTTCTTTTCCAGCTTCTAGAGGCTGCCCACATTCCTCGCCTCATTGTTCCATTCAAAACCAGCAATGTCAGGCCATGTCATCACACTGCTATCTTTCTTGATTCTCTCTTTTGTAGTAATCTTCCACTTACTCTTACTCCTCTCCTGCCTTCCTCTCCCACTTTTAAGGACCTTTGTGATGCGATTTCATTGGGCCCACTCAAATAATCCAGGATAATCTCCCTGAAGTCATCTGATTAGCAACTTTAATTCCCCTTTACCAGATAAGGTGATATATTCACACATTTCAGGGATTAGGATGTGGACATCTTTAGGGGAGGGGAGATATTATTCTGCTCACCACAATCACTAGTATCAAATTCATGTCCCCTGCTCTTTTTCTGCCCCTTCCTATATACATAGTAACTTTTGCATCAATTAAGAATCACATTATAGTCTTTTTGGAGACATTTTAAAATCAATGTGTATAGTACCCAGAAAGTATACAACACATTGCTGTAATGATTATATGAACAACTATCATCAAATTTCAACATGTGGAAAATAACAAGTCTCACCTAATTGATGGTACAATGCCATAGAATTTTAGGATGCCCTTCCATTTCAAAGACGTTAAAAGGTAGAAATACCACATGTGTCTTAGAATAGATGAAATACAGTGTACACAAAGGAATAATCAACAGATCTGCCAGTTAATCATTTAATAGGTATCTAAAGAATGGAACACATACAAGATTCACTTTAACAGAAAAAAGAAGAACAAGGGTATATTCCATGTCAGCTAGTGAAAAACAGGCATAAGGATACTCCATGTCTGTGACATGAGACACAAATGAGGGCAGAGATGACCAGCATATACATTGACTAGCATATAAGTAATCCCATGTTCATCCAGAAAACAGAAACCTTCAATAAATATTCAAGGAAATTTTCCATTTTTATAAACTAGGTTTGTTTTCTACATGTATTTATGTATTTTGACATTTGAAATGCATAAGAATGAATGTGCTTTGGAGAGTGACTAATTTTTTAAAAATAATCATGTGCCATAAACCAGATAATGGGTATAAAATGATTTCACAACCTAAAATAAAAAGTCTGCCAGTGTACTTTTCTAAAAATCATTTTTCTTAGTTAAATTTCCTTTCTCTTTGTATGTATGATAAGGACATTGATTTATTAACTATCTTGAGATGATAAAAATACCAGAAAAGTAAATAGAAGCAAACTTTACTATCATTTATTATATTTGTATTTTGAAAAATAGTAAAGCTCTAAGATACAACTACAGATAAAATTTCAATAATTAAGACTGACTGGGAAGAAGGTAATTCTGATATAGTGAAAAGTCTAAATCATATCATTTTGAAATATGGCTGGGTTACTTTTAAGCAGTGTAATAAGGTGAATTTTTTTAAAAAAGATAACCAATCAGTGGACCTGCTTTAGTAAAAACAGAATTGTGATTAGGCTGTAAATGGATAGTAAGGAAGAGTGAAAATACCCAGTGAACTGGGTGACAAGACACGTAGGCCCTGCTCCCAGATCTGCCACTAGAAATGCCTTCAGTTTCCTCATCTATAAAATGAGAGGATTAGAATAGATCATATCTGAGATTTCTTGAAGGTCTACAATGCTTTAAGTATTTACCAGTAAATGGAGGTTGCTAAAGTGCTTTTAGAAGAGCTTGAGTCAGTGATTTAGGCATTCCTCCTATATTCCTCTTTATAAAATATTAATTTGTTTAGCAATCTCCTTTTCCAGAGATAGTTAGAAAATAAACTAGTCTCTGGCATGACATTTTGTTTCAATTTGGAATTATTTTTGTGGTAGTTTCACAGTTTATTGTAGGTTGTATTCATAGAAAAACATCAATCGAAGCAATTAAAACAGTTAACACTGTAATGGGAAACAAGACAAAGGAATCTGAACAAGACATCAGAATTTCAACCTGCTTTCATTTTGGCAAAACATTAAAATTGCTCTTTGTATAAAAATCATGCAATGTTGTCATTTTGCTGTCAATCAAAATCTGATCTGTGCTTTAAACTGAATGACAACAAGGATTAGAGGGAAAGATCCAGTCTAAAATGTGTGTATGGGAAGGACAGGGGATGGGGGAGGATTAAACTTGCAAGAATGAGGTTCCAGTTCCTTATGGGGGGTGTGATTTACTTCCCAATCTTCTACATTTATGCAGCTATAAACTTTTCCAGAATACCTTCCTTGTATTCTCCACCCAAGTTACTTTCATTTTACCACTTCCTTTTCTTCTCCTCCCCAACTCGACCCCCGACATTCCCCTAAAGTTAAGTCTTACCCATGACTTTCATTTCTGGCACTTATCACTACTGAGAAAAAGACAAGTCTAGATGAGATGAAATAATGCCTAGTTTGCCTAAAAATTGCTAAAAGTCCAATGAGAATGTGAAAAATGACGTTAATCTGCCAGCAGCTTTCTCTTTCTATTTTTTTTAGGACCAGTTTTAATAAAAAGAGCTCACAAATTTTCTTTATGGTTTTACATTTAGTTCTTTGTTTGTAATAGAGAATTCATTTAAATTGAAGGAAAAACTAAGTCATTTGCATGCAAATATAGCAATAAGGGGAGATTGCACAAATAATGAACGTGGTATATTAGCCAATCTTCTTGGAATCAGTGACCAGGAGTATATTTATTCTGAATGATTTTCTAATTCATACTAGTTATTACCATAAAAAGTGCCCTAAGATGTGTATATCACTTTAGATTAAATGACAGCAGCTCACAGTATATTTTCTTCACAATAGCATGAATTATAAGGATTACATCTACATTGAATATGCTTAAAAACAGTCATATCATTACATTATAATTTGCCTGAGTGTACCTAGATAAGAAAGCATTGGGGAAACTAACATTACTGTTCATTAGTGGTCTCTTGGTGGGTTTTTTTCATAGAGTTGTTCTTTCTAAAATTGAAATGTTACCTATCAGCCATAATGAGAAAAGGTTTGTATATCCTTGACTTTGAGAACAATGAAATACATGTGGAAGCTTTTAGCTAAAGATGAATGAGCTGCTACAACAAGATGACAAATTTGCTGCCATCCACAACAATAATCATGGTTCTTTTTTGGATCCAGCTTTCTGGAACAGAAAGAGTTTTCATACTAGTGTTTCATTTGATTCCCAGCATGTCCTGATGAAGAGGTAAAACTTACGTATTTATTCCTATTTTACAGCAAGTGCCTGAGACTATATAACTTGTCTAAGGTCACTCAGGACATATTGTTATATTTGCCAAATCGGTGTTCCTGAAATGTTGACAGAACATATGGAAAGTGTAGTTTGAAGATAACTTGTCACATTCATTTGTTATCAGTCTTTATATTTAATTTATCTTGAAATTAAAAATAGCATTACAGGTAATTTAAATTTTTTTATATCTTTTAAAAGGGCATGGCTTATAAAACGTAGGGAAATAATATGCTAGATATTCTGATAAGTTCTGATATTAAAAAATACTCAGAAAAAAATACTGTTATATGAAATTGACAAGGAAATCTTAGTTTTACTTTTTTTGAGATATTCTGATAAGTTCTGATATTAAAAAAATACTCAGAAAAAATACTGTTATATGAAATTGACAAGGATATCTTAGTTTTACTTTTTTTGAGGGGAGGTGCCATTCATTTATAAACCCTTGTGGACAAGGATTTTTTAAATGAAGTCCTCTGTTTAGAATACAAAAAGCCTGTCATTATTGACAGGAATCAAATGGATGACATAATAAAAATACTAACAATAGCAACTATTTATTTAGTACTTTCTTTGTGCCAAGCATTACTCTAAAAGCTTTACATGTTTACCCATTTAACTCACTAATTCTTCTTAACCCTATGAGATAAGCATTATTATCATTTCATTTTATAGGTATGGAAATTGAGAGGCAAGAGAGTTAGTATACTTCCTCATGGTCACACAACTAGTAAGTGAAACAATTGAAATTAGGGGATTCAGACCCAGGCAGTCAGGCTCCAGAGCCACAACTCCTAACCATTATGGATATTGCCTAAAAAAGAGAAGTTTCTAGAGTCCCTCTGGGCTCCAATCTTGGATTTAACCCTTACTAGCCATAGTCAAGTTATTTAATATCTCTAAGGCTCAATGTTCACATTTGCAATATTGTCATAATAATATGTCATAACAATATCAACCTTATAGGGTTAATGTAAAGAGGAAATAAAATTTTAAAAATTAATAAAACATACTAAGGTGCCTGGAAACTAGTTGTTAATGAATGTTAAATTTGCCTCTTTCTTAATGACAATTTGAGTACTGCCTCATGATAATCCTGTTTCTGAATTCTGAGGTTATCTTAGGCTTGTATTTGTAACACTGTCTTACCTATGCCTCTTGTCTCCCAAAGAGCTGCATTTACACCATATAGGAGTATTTGAGTGGGGTGCGGTGGCTCACGCCTGTAATCCTAACAATTTGGGAGGCCGAGGTGGGAGGATCACTTGAGGTCAGGAGTTAGAGACTAGCCTGAGAAAGAGTGAGACCCATCTTTACAAAAAATAGAATTAGCCAGGTGTGATGGCGCATACCTGGAGTCTCAGCTACTCAGGAAGCTGAAGCAGGAGGATCACTGAAGCCCAGAAGTTTGAGCTACAATGATGCCACTGCATTCTAGTCTG
>VBSM01003151.1:9116167-9143593 GCA_008086735.1 Cheirogaleus medius | reverse complement strand
AAAAAAAAAAGAAACAAGCAAATGATTAATTGATTTACCTGAAAGAGCTATGGAACTGTCAAATTATTATTTTTCTATCTTGACTAATTTGAATTTGGACTAAAATTCCTCAGGAGGCTGCTGGTTTCGGTATTGTGTATAGGTTAAACTATCACTGTTAAAAGGCACTGTATGATTAGTGTCCACTTCTGAGAAATAAATGTCTGCACCAATTAAGGTTTGTTTAGGAGGTTCAAAACACATACCCTGAATGCATATATTTTTAAATTCTAAACATCTATTACATTGACCACTTTGAACACAATTTTTTGACATCCAATCACTGACCAACAAATACTACATTTTCAAGTGTTAAATAAAAAAAAAAGTTAAGTGAAATAATTATTAAGCCCATATTATAGGCAAAAAATTGTGGGGGCTCCCAAAAGATTTTAGTAGTTTTTCAATTCTTGAGTCAGTTTTCTGAAATTTGACTCTGGTGTTCACTCCAGTAAGCCCAATTTGGAAGGATGACACGGCATGACGTTTGTGGTTGATTCTAGAAATTTTATCCAAAATTCAGTGCTGAGTTACCCAAAACTCAGACTAAATTCATGTTTATAGCACCAAAAAAGTTCAGCTTTGATTAACCTATTCAGATTTTATAATAAAAAATCTAGAGAGAAATTATATTAATTTTATCACATGCTCAAGTTTTGTCTTGAAAAATAAATTTTTAAAAATTAAATAATAATGGATAGGTCATCATAATCTTTCAAAATTTAGGACTTTAATCCTGCCACCAGTTTTTTTATTGGTGACATCACTGAATGAGGTATGTTCTGGAAAAGGGTCTTGGAGCAAAGTTATCTTAAATGGGGAAAGGTCATTTCTAAATAATCTTGCCAAGGCTGAACTTTGAGTTACTATAAAAACTATTTAATTTCTAACTTCCAAGTTTCCACTCACTTTTAACTATTAGATCGTGACACAGAATAGTGGCACTGGGAAGGCTAGTTGGTTTATCCCTGATTGATTGCTTCAGAGGGCTGTTTTGCAGAGCCTTTAAAAGAACTGTCTGACTCCTAATGCTGTGCTGTTACCACGACACAGGCACCTGACAGATTTCCTTGCCAAGGAAGAATGGCCATTGTTCAGGGAAGGAAGTCCCTTCAAGTGCCCTTGAAAGGCTTTTTTCTCTTTGGAAAGAGCACCTTGCAAACCCTCACAATTTTATGTTTCCTTGGATGCTGATTGGTTTGTAAGCCTGATAGTTTTACAAAAGTTAGCTAAAATTCCAAGTTGTTTTCGACATGTTTAAGTACTCAAATGGACAGACATCTCTATTTGATTTTCTCTTTAGGATGATTTAGGCTTTGTCTATGTAATCCTAGTTTTATATTTTTGAGTCAAGGTTAAATATAACCATTTTTGAAATGTACATTAATTGCATATTAATGGATTTTAATCACTGAAATAAAAGCCTGTTTGTATTTTTTAAAAACAAGGGAAAGAGCGAACACAGTACCCCACTACCATAAATTATGCAATCAGGTTTCCCACATTTGTATAAATTGCACTGATCAGCACATCTGGAGTGCAACAGATGAGTGTTGCCCTGGGAAAACCACCTTTGTGATCATATTTCCCCTTCCAGGTAAGAATAGGCCATTTGTATTTAAGGGTTTCTCTTTAACAGGCAGAACATAGTTCAAACATATAAAAAATAAAAATTATATTGATTAGCACTCCTGTATATCTATATGGGCATAGGCCTTTCCAGAATTACATTTAAAAATTGACAATTGCTCAAAATAGGAGATTCCAAGCTCAACTGGAATTAGAACTCAGGAACTAGAATTAATTCCCAGAAATTTTCCGCTACACAACAAAGAGTCACATGTATAAATCAACACATACACACACTCACACACACACACACTTAAGTTGTGAAAACCTACTTGTTTCAAAATATAACATCAATATCTACATGAATTTTAGTGGAGACAACTTATAGTTACTCTCTATTCCACAGTAGTTTTCCTTCAAGCTACTATTCCACAGTAGTTTTCCTCCTCCAAAACTCCATCCTTTTCCAAGATGCTGATGGCTTAGTGATTTAGATTGGTATGCTTGGCTAGATATATCCATACATATGAAGAAAAGCTCACAGAATCAACCACATTCTTTTTCTCTCATTTTGAACTAGAAAAACAAAGATTTTTTCTGAAGTACATTTTTGAGACTTGCTCAGGAGTGGGGAGAAACATTTGAAACTGCTTTAATTGAATAAGCACTAGTTAAAGCAATGTTTCCATTGATGACAATATTATTAAAAAGCTGTTTACATACTCTTATAAAAATTAAGAGTCCAAAAACAAGTTAACATTAATCTGTTTCCCCTTTTCAGCTCATTTCATAAAAATAATGAAATGGGGAAAAATGAAACTAAATATTTTACAGTATGAAATAGAAGAATAATAAGTTTAAAACCAGGGAAAGCTTCTCTTGAGGTAGCAATTTTCTAATAATGTGATGATCTACTTAAGTTTGAACAACTCTTTTCTATTAGTGGTGCTGTGTATGTGGTATTATTTTATAGTTATGTTTGTTCATATGGACAAATTCACTCATAACTAATAACAAATACTACAGAAACCTTGAAAGCCTTTAAAGCTGTGAATCTTCTTTACTGCCTCTTTATGGTATAACATAAAACACATCAAAATGGTCACATGTGAACTTATCAAAAAGAAATGTGAAGCTTAAGGTAATAGACCATTCTCTGCTCATGTTACACTTGATGGGAAAAGCTTTGAATGACACGAACAACAGCAATGTCTTGATTCCTTGTCAAGAAATCACAATTCAAATCCTTACGAATATATTCACAATGCTGCTTAGAAAAATACCTAGACTCAATATTGAAGGCTTGTCACAGAGTTTTGGTCAGGTTGTTGAACTAGAGAATATTTTGATTTTGGCCCCTATGATAATTTTTCAATTATGTATATATTTTAAACATAGCATGAACACAATGGGGATTTTGAGTATATATTAGGTTGGGGGTGGTTCTCCATATAATTAATATAACTAATGAATCAGCTTAGCTAAGGACTGAGAAGCGACTGATAAAAATGTAAGGAGATGGGAGTTATACATCAACAAATGAAGTCAAGTTGCTAGAGCTCTAAGATGTGGCTGAAATGGATTTACACATTTGGAGCCTTACTGAAATACTACAGCCTTGTAGTATAGCTTGAAGTCTAGTCTAGCTTGATGCCCTCCTATTTGCTCTTTTTGCTCAAGGTTGCTTTAACTATACGGGGTATTCTCTGGTTCCATACGAAGCACAGAATTATTTTTTCTAGATCTGTGAAAAATAATGTTAGTATTTTAATAGGGGTGGCATTGAATCTGTAGATCACTTGGGTGGTATATACATTTTAAAAATGTTGATTCTACCAATCCATGAGCATGGTATGGTTTTCCATCTGTTTATGTCCTCTGCTATTTTCTTCCTCAGTGATTTATAGTTCTCCCTGTAGAGGTCTTTCACCTCCTTAGTTAAATATATTCCTAGGTATTTTATTTTCTTTGTGGCTATTGTGAAAGGTATTAGTCTTTGATTTGGTTCTCAATTTGATTGTTGTTGGCGTATAAGAATGCTACTGATTTGTGTACATTGATTTTGTAACCTGAGACTTTGCTGAATTTGTTTATCAATTCTAGTAATCTCATGGCGGAATCTTTGGGGTTTACTAGATATAAGATTATATCATCAGCAAATAGCAGTAGTTTGAACTATTCTGCCCCCATTTGGATGCCCTTGATTTCCTTCTCTTGTCTGATTGCTCTGGCTAATGCTCCCAGCACTATGTTGAATAGAAGTGGCGACAGAGGGCAACCTTGCCTGGCTCCAATGCTAAGCAGAAATGCTTTCAATTTTTCCCCGTTCAGTATGATGTTGGGAAACTCCCTTAAAATCCATGTTTACTAACATCAGTAATTTGTGAAATACTTATTATTAAAAAAACAATAAAAGCCTGTTCTTAGAATTTGATTTTCAAATTACTTTTTATGAATCAGAATTATTTTCCTTATTTGTTTTTATATAATAAGCTATATATGCCCCAAAACCTGCAAATAAGGCATCTGGCTCCTACTTCAGAAGTAGATTGTGATTTTTTCAAATCGGGTTTTAGCAGGGACCTTCCAAGAACAGCAGGTTATTTTTTCTTGACTGCTTGACTTCAATTAAAGGTAAACTACCACCAGGTGGTCAGTGGTAGTTTCACAATAGCTAGGATCACCATAAGTCTCAGTTTGCCTAGGGCAGATCTAAATTACAACTGTTGTCCCACCTTAACTATTATTAACACCTCCTTTTCATTCTGAAAGGCTTCCAAGTTTGGAAAATTACTTTTATGATCACCCTAATGATAAACTTGGTGGTCAAAGGCATTGCCAACTCTGTTTGGATGAATGGGTTCAGGTTCTTGCTAAAATGGTAACTGAAATAAAGACCATAGCACTTGTCTTAGTCCATTTTGTCTGCTATAAGGAAATATCTTAGATTGAGTAGCTTGTAAGCAACAGAAATTTATTTCTCACAGTTCTGGAGGGTATGAAACCCATGACTGAGGTACCAGCAAGATTGAGTGTCTGGTGAGGATCTACTTTCCAGCTCATAGATGACACTTTCTAGTTGTGTCTTTACATGTTAGAAGGACAGAACTCTGAGCTCCTCAGCTTCTTATAAGGACATTAATGCCATTCACAAGGGCTGCACCCTCATGACCTTATGACCTCCCAGAGGCCCCACCTCTTAACACTTTTACATTGATGATTAGGTTTCAATATATAAATTTTTGGGGGGAACCATACATTTAGACCACAACAGCACTCCTGGTTACATTTGCTTTCACATATAGCATTTTTTCTTTAGACTTAATACTTGCTATATTTTGTCTATTAAAAAATAAATCTATGCCTAAGTTTTTTCATGGCTTCCAACAAGCCTAAATCAGTAAAGTAATCTGCAGATTCCATGTTTTTTTTCTGGAGTCTTCCATCTTGTAGTATAGTCCATACTTGTTATACTTTAGCCCTGTGGAATAACTGACATCCTGGGACTACTATTGGTCATCATTAGTGCAATTCCCTTACTCTCTTTCTTTCTCTCTCTCTCTCATGAGTACACATTGAATCAACTGCTTCTTAAATATCACTTTATTGTTTTTTTCTAGTCTTGTTAGAATTAATACTTTTTCCAGTAGCTTCCTAAGAAAGGCTGTATGAGAGGTAAAATTTTTGAGGCTTTTAGTGTGCGAAAAATATATCTCAATTGATACTTTGATTGTATATGGCACTTTAGATTTAAATCATTTGAAAAATCAGAAGATATTCTAATTTTTGATTTTTTAAATATAACCTATTTATTTTTCTCTTTGGAAACTCCTTTTTGTTTTCCAGAGTCCTAAATTTTATAATCGTTTGCCTTGGGGTGGGTCTTTTACATTTTTGTTATTGTTGTACTAGACAATATGTCCTTTTAATCAATGGGCTGATAGTCTTCCATTCTAGGAAATAGTTTTAGATTATTCCTTTGATGATTTCCTAATATTTATTTTTTACCTATCTTCTTTATTAATTGAATTGAGCCATTACTGTGGTGAAATATACTACCACTACCCCCGTACAAATATCTTTCAAAGGTTCATTACAAATAATTTCTGAGAGCCTAGCACAGTACCTGGCACAGATTTAAAAAGTAAATAAACATACATTGAATAAATGAAAACCTAATGGAAAGTATTCAAATGTAATCTTTGCTTATGATTAGTGTTTATTCATAATGAATTTTCTTCTTTCCCTGGCACCCTCTGTCTCAAAGGAGATGTGATGACATATTAGATAATGCGATTGTATCCTCCCCCTACAAAGTCCCATTTCACCCTAAATCTATTTACTGGAAATGTTTTCTAACATTTAGATCTTCAGGGGCCACTTTTTACTCCTTTGGCTTTTAGGTGCCTCTATATTCAATGGTGATCTTTAGTGGGCTATAATTTTATGAAAATTATCCAATTGGTGCCCCTGAAAACAGTTTCAAAGGTTGAATTTGGATATTAATATAATTGAATACCCTATCAGATGAGTTATCTGCCCAGAAGAGGTGATCCATATGCAAGTAGGGCATGAAGATAAGACCAAACATAACCCCCCCATTATCTTATTTTCTGGGTTTCTTCTGCTTTAACATGAAAAAGCTTAGTGCCACCAAGAAACATTTAAGAAATCCAGAAACTGGGTGAATTATAGTAATGCTTGAGTGAAAGTTTCTGAGAGTATCTAGAAGCTATTTGCAACTCAAATCCAGCTGCATGGTAAACTCTCAACATAAGTAGAATAAGCAACTTCTTAACAAGAATGATGTGAGTTGTGGGACCACTCCCCTTACAAACAAAGTAACAATTTCCCCTATCACCTGCCCATCTTCTGCAACATGCCGTTTGGCATCAGTAGAGTATTTTTGGCATTAACATGAGAACTCCCAACTGAATAATTCATGGGTCTTCCTGTGGTGGGCTACTTATTGAGAATGGCCTATTGCAAGAAGCTGTACTCCATAACCTCCTTGGAGAATCAGAGGACCAATTCTTTTTAGCCATTAGTAGCCACATCCCCACATCCACGCATATGCTCTTATATATATGAGGTTCTCAGGTGATTTCTAAGCATCAGGGAAAAAAAAAGGATACTTTTTACATGGCTGTATACTTTCCAGAAATGATTTAAAAAATACTAATCTACAGTTTCATGAATTCAATGGCACGTAAGTAAGCTATATATATATGAATCCACACTAAGACACATCACAGTGAAACCTCAGAACATCAAAGGCAAAGAGAAGTCACAGGTAAAATAACAGCTGACTTCTCAAGACCTACAATGGAAGTCAGAAGGCAGTAGGATAATATTTCCAAAGTGCTGAAAGAAAATAACTGCCAATCTAGAATTCCATACTCATTTAAATATATCTACTTTCTACTGGTTAGGATGATATAATGACATTTTCACACAACCTGAAAGGAGTAGACTCTCACTAAAGGAAATTCAAAATGATAGACTTACAGAAGAAGAAAAGTGATCCAGGTACAATAATAATCATAAAAAATTGTGGATACAATAACAAAGGAATAACAAAGGAGAAAGAAACACTTATACACTATTGGTGGGACTGCAAATTAGTACAACTTATATGAAAAACAGTATGAAGATTCCTCAAAGAACTAAAAGTAGACCTACCATTCAATCTAGCAATCTTACTACTAGGTATTTACTCAAAGAAAAAGAAGTCATTTTATCAAAAAGACACCGGCTCTGGAATGTTTATTGCAGCACAATTCACAATTGCAAAGATGTGGAATTAACCCAAGTGCCCATCAGTTCATGAGTGGATTAACAATATGCAATATATGTATACTGTGGAATACTATGCAGCCACGAATAAGGATGATTAAGGCCTTTTGCAGCAGTCTCTGTGTCTGTTTTTATGCCAGTACCATGCTGTTTTGGTTACTATGGCTCTGTAGTATAATGTGAACTCATGTAATGTGATTCTTCCAGTTTTGTTCTTTTTCCTTAGGATGGTTTTGGCTATTCTGGGTATTTTGTGGTTTCATATAAATTTTAGGATTATTTTTTCTATTTCTGTGAAGAATGCCATTGATATTTTAATGGGGATTGCATTGAATCTGTAGGTTGCTCTGGGTAGTATGGACATTTTAACAATATTGATTCTTCCAATCCATAAGCATGAAATATGTTTCTATTTTTTTGTGTCCTCTTCAATTTCTTTCATCAATGTTTTATACTTTTCTAAACAGAGATCTTTCATTTCTTAAGTTTATTCCTAGGTATTTTTTATTTGTAGCTATAGTAAATGGGATTACTTTCTTGTTTTTTTTTTTGAAGATTGCTTACTATTGACATATAGAAATAAATGCTATTGATTTTTATATATTTATTTTGCATCCTGCATCTTTACTGAATTTGTTTATCAGCTCAAATAGTATTTTTGTGGAGTCTTTAGGTTTTTCTAGATATGAGATCATATTATGTGCACAGATAATTTGACTTCTTCCTTTCCAATTTAGATTCCCTTTATTTCTTTTTCTTTTCTGATTGCTCTTGCTAGAACTTCTAGCACTATGTTGAATAACAATGGTGAAAGTGGGCATCCTTGTGTTGTTCCAGATCTTAGAGGGAAGGTTTTCAGTTTTTTCCCATTCAGTATGATACTTGTTATATGTCTGCAATATATGGTTTTTATTGTGTTGAGGTAAGTTCCTCATATACCCAGTTTTATGAAAGCTTTTATCAGGAAGCAATGTTTAATTTTATTGAATGCCTTTTCAGCATCAACTGAAATGATCATATGATTTTTCTCCTTTGTTCTTTTGATATGATGTATCACATTGATTGATTTGTATATGTTGAAACATTCTTCCATCCCTGGAATGAATTCCACTTGATCATGATGAATAATTGTTTTAATGTGTTGTAGAATTCAGTTTGTTAGTATTTTGTTGAGGATTTTTGCATCTATGTTCATCAGAGATATTGGTTTTATTTTTTTGTTGTGACTTTATCTAGTTTTGATATCAGGGTGATACAGGCCTTGTAGAATGAGTTTGGGAGTATTCCTTCCTCTTCAATTTTTTGGAATAGTTTAAGTAGGATTGATATTAATTCTTTGAATGCTTGGTAGAATTCAACAGTGAGGCCATCAGGTCCTGGGCTTTTGTTTGACAAGAGACTTTTTATTCCTGCTTCTATTTCATTACTTGTTATTGGTTCATTCAAGTTTCGGATTTCTCCTGGTTCAATCTTGGTAGGTTATATTTGTCTAGGAATATTTATCCATTTCTTCTAGATTTTCCTATTTATTGACATATTTCTCATAGTAGTCTGTATTGATCCTTTGGATTTCTGCAGTATTAGTTGTAATGTGCCTTTTTTCTACCCTGATTTTATTTATTTGGGTCTTCTCTCTTTTTTTCTTAGTCTGGCTAAAGTTGTGTCACTTTTGTTTATCTCATCAAAAAGCCAACTTTTCATTTCATTGGTCTTTTGTATTTTTTGTTTCAATTTCATTTATTTCTGCTCTGATTTTTATTATTTCTTTTCTCCTACTAATTTTGAGTTTATTTTGATTTTGTTTGTATAAAGGTACCTTCAGGCTATTTGTATAAGCCATATCTGAAACATGAATTTTGTGTTTAGACTTGGGTTCTATCCTCGATATATCTCATTATGGATATTGAAATATTCCAAAATCAAAAAACAAAATCTGAAATCTAAAACACTTCTGGTCCCAAGCATTTCATATAAGGGATACTCAACCATTAATAGCCATCCTAACAATTCTAGGTGATATCTCACTGTGGTTTTGATTTGCATTTCCCTGATGATTAGTGACCCTGAAGCATTCATGTACCTGTTGGCCATTCATATGTCTTATTTGGAGAAATATCTATCCACGTCTTTAGCCCATTTTAGAATCAAGTTATTAGACTTTTGCTATTAAGCTGTAGCAGTTCCTTATATATTTTGGACATTAACCTATTATCAGATATATGATTTGCAAATATTTTCTCCTTTTCCATTGATTGTCTTTTTACTCTGTTTTTCCTTCACTGTGTAGAAGCTTTTTAGTTTGATGTAGTTTTCACTAGTTTATTTTTGATTTTGTTGCCTGAGCTTTTAATGCTACATTAATGGAATCATTGCCTATCTAAACTGATGTCATAAATCTTTTCCACTGTGTTTTCATCTAGGGGTTTTATAATTTTCAGGTCTTATCTTTAATCTATCTTGAGTTGATTTTTGTGTATAAGGCTCTAATTTCATTCTTTTCTTTGTTGATATGCAGTTTTCCCAGCATCATTTGTTGAAGAGACTATCTTTTCCCCATTTTGTATTCTTGGAAGGCTTATTGAAGATTAATTGACATATATAAATAATATATGTGTGGATTTATTTTTGGTCTCTCTATTTTGTCCCACTGGTCTATATTTCTGTCTTTATGCAAGTATCATACTGTTTTAGTTACTGTAGCTTTGTAATATATATCAAAATCAGGAAGTGTGATGCCTCTAGTTTTGTTCCTCTTTTTCATGATTGTTTTGGCTATTCAGAGTCTTTTGTGGCTCCATATGAATTTTAGAATTGTTTGTTTTTCTATTTCTCTAAAAAAATGTCATTGTTATTTTGATAGGGATTGCATTGAATAAGTAGATCTCTTTGGGTAGTATGAATATTTTAATAATGTTAAGTCTTATGAGCCATGAACATATCTTTCATTTTTTATGCCTTCTTTAATTTATTACTTCAATGTTTAATAATTTTCAGTATATAATCCTTCACTTCCTTAATTAAATTTATTCCCAAGTATTTTTACTTTTTTGGTGCATTCGTAAATGGGATTGTTTTCCTAATTTCCTTTTCAGATAGTTCACAATTAGTACATAGGAACACAACTGATTTTTGTATGTTGGCTTTGTATCCTGCAACTTTACTCAATTTGTTTATGAGTTCTAAGTTTTTTTGTGGAATCTTTAGGATTTTCTATATATAAGATTATGTCATCTGTAACAGGCACAAAATAAATCACTTTTTTTGATTTGGTTGTCTTGTATTTCTTTATCTTGCCTAACTGCTCTGGCTAGGACTTCCAGTACTATGTTGAATAGAAGTGGTAAGAGTGGGCATGCTATGCTTGTCTTTTTCCTAATCTTAGGGGAAAACTTATTTTTCACTGATAATTATGGTGATACTAAATGTGAACTTTTCATATATGACCTTTATTATGTTGAGGTAATTTCTCTCTATTCTTAGTTTATTATGTTTTTATCATGAAAAGATGTTGAATTCTATTAAATGCTTTGTCTGAATCTATGGTGATGATCATGTGATTTGTATCCTTCATTTTGTTAATGTTGTGTATAACATTAATTGATTTGCATATGTTGAACCATTCATGCATGCATCACAGATATAAATCCCACTTGATCATGGTGTATGATCTTTTTTAATGTGCTGTTGAATTTAATTTGCTAGTATTTTCTAGAGGATTTTCCCATCTATGTTCTTCAGGGATATTGGCCTGTAGTTTTTTTTTTCTTGTGGTGTCTTTGTCTGATTTTGGTAGCAAGGTAATGCTGGCCTTATAAAATGAGTTTAAAATTATTCCCTTCCCTTCAACTTTCTGGAAGAGTTTGAGAAGAATTTGTATTAATGTGTCTTTAAAAGTTTGGTATAATTCACCAGTGAAACCATTTGGTCCTGGACTTTTCTTTGTTGGGAGTTTTATTGAGAGTACTTCTTACTTATCAGTAACACTCATGTGTATTCTAATACTGAAAGCGATGATATATTCTGAAGCAATGACGAGTGTTTATCCTAATAAGTTTAGAATTCAAAAAATTAAATTATTAAATTAGTATTCATATTATAAAATTATATTAAAATAAATTTTATTAAAATATTTTTTATGGAGGGGAAGAAGAGTTTTAGAGATTTGTCCTGTATTTTCTTATTTTTTTACACTTCTTCAAAGGCAAAAACTCTTAGATGTAGGTGGGGCAGGTGTTATTTTTCCTCATTGACAGGGTGTGTGACTTGCTTAATGTCATATGGCTACTTTAAAAGGATTAAAGGATTATTTAAAGATAAATGAGGTTTATAAACTGTTGTTCTGTTCCAGATATTTTCAACTAAATCATGTTGCCTTGCTTATTATTTTTCTTTCCACAAACTAAGATCTGTGCTAGAAATATCTTTCAATGTATTTATCGTTGGTATTAAGCAAGGAAGAGGGTTATTTAGGCTTTATATTTAACTGCTTTCCTCAGAAAGTCTCAAATTGTTTTAAATGCCATGCATTTCACCACATATGATATTTCACAAATAGAGCAAATGAGCCCCAAAAAGCATGAGCAAATTGCCCAACATTATATACATAATGCATTTGCAATATTTGACAAGAAAGAAAGGCCTGCTCTTGTATGTATGTTCAATAGTGTATGGGGATGTGCTTATATATGCTAATGAATATGGCTAATTGTTAATAGCAGTCTCTGGGCTCCAGAAGAGTCAACAAGTCCCTATGCCACTGATGGACAAATATCCAGACCCAGAAATGAGTCTAAGTGAGGCAAAAAGAATAGCTAATGAAAGGAAAAAACGCATTGGTTGACTTTAAGAACTATAGATACCACCAACTAGGAAAGCAGAAGCATTCATTCATATGTCAAAATCCAGCCTGGAGAAAATAAAAGTGGGAGTTACTGTTTCATCAGTGGTGGAAAGAATTCAGAGAAAGTTCAAGTTACACTGATGGCAAATGGATGTGGAAGCCAAAATAAAAACAAAAACAAAACACTCAGATTTCTGGGAAGGACTCCAGGTAGAAAGAGGCTGCACTCACAAGGTGAAGCAGAGGCGTTGTTCTAAGCTGGACTTGCATTATTCTAAATTTACCAGCGGAAGTTAAATGATATACATTATAATTATCTTCAGATCACACAAACATAAGAACAGGTAAATGTTCAAAGTGACCATATATGAGTTTTGACTCTTAATTTCATGTGGCTTTTTCACTGGCACTCTAAGCATTGATACTCTTCCTTTCTCATGGTTTACTGGTGATTTTTAAGTCTTTTCAAGTGGCTATTATATATTTTAAATTGTAGTCTAGATTTTAGATTATAGATTTTGCTCTCCTATGATTACTCTTTCCCACCTTTGAAATAACTAGGTCATTGTCTTTCTCTTCTTTGCTACTTACAAAGCTGGAGTAGGGTCTTCAAATAACTATAGCTATTTCAATTAACTTGGGGTTGTCTGGGGTTTACATGGCCACAGCTAAGCTATTTATTCCAAAACTATTGTCTTTAAGTTTAAATTTTCCCTTTGTCTATACTAGGAATGAAACATCTATAACATAAAGAGGTCACATCTCTCCTAGCAACATGCTAAACATTGCTAATTGATTATATGGTTTTTGCACTGAGTCCAGATAATTATAACAATATAATACTTGTACTACATGCCAGATACTGTTATAAGCACTTTCATGGTATTAACAAACTTCATTTCCATATCAGTCTTATTTTTTTAAGAGATGGAGTCTCACTATTTTGCCCAGGCTGGAGTTCAGTGGCTATTAACAGGTGCGATCATAGTGCACTTTAGCCTCAAACTTCTGGGATTAAATGATCCTCCCATTGTAGCCTCCCAAGTAGCTGGGACTATGGGCAAACACCACTGCACTTGGCTCAAATCAACCTTATAACATAGCTATTTTCATTATCTCTATTTTACAGATGGGGCAACTGAGGTAAAGCAAAGTTAAGAAACTTGACCAAGATCACATAGTTAATTATAGAACTAGAGTTTGAATGCAGGCAGCCTTGCTGCAGATTCTATGTGCTTTACCACTAATGCTATATAAACTGATATTCTTTAACATGAAAAGTTTACATGCTCAACCACAAATGACCACAGGAAATATTCTTATAGATTCCACATTTCTCCCACTGATACAGAAGAGGGAAAAACAAATGACTAGCATGATAGCCACACCCAGTTCTCAACTGATTTGCTCCCTGCTTGGAGGTGTTGCATAAGGAATTAATCACACAGAGTCACACAACAGCTAAGCTCAATTATGGTATACAATCTTGATTGAGACCTAGAATGAGAGCTTGATACTGCTTTGTTGTCTTCCGGATGTGAAGGTTACCATGAATGATTCCTCAGAATTTGGTGACTGCATCTCATATTGAAGGCTATGTAGCCTTATTAGTCAGAGACATTAATAAAGTTGGAGACAGTGCTTCCAAAGAGCAGAAACTAATCAGGGGCACATAGATTAAGAGAGCCTCCTGACCATTACCACTGACACAGAATTTGTTAGAAGCCATGACTTGGGAAAACATATCTGGCTTCTTCTTAGGACAGGTAAATTTTGATGTTTGAGGCTTCAGGGATGGAGAAAGGAAAGGAAAAACAAAAGGTCAAGACAAGATGCATGTCTAGAGATAATAAAATGCTAAAAGATTCTAGAGAGAACTAAGCAATCAGACAGTACTATCGGAGAACACTGTGTAGCTAGGAGCCAAAGGTAAAAAAGTCAAGAAAGCTAAGTGGGAAAACAGCAGATTAAGGCAATAGTTGAGATTTGGTTATCATTCCTGGCTCTTCTGCCAGCATCACTACTGTGCACACTTTATCATAAAATATTTAGGCTTCAGAGTTCTTATTTATTAAATGATGAGTGTTGGACTAAGTAATCCCTAAAAATTCTTCCAGCTCCATCCTTCTATGATTCTATGATTCATAATTTTACTAAAAACTTGGAATTCTCACTTCTCTCTGCTCCAAAATACAGTTACTATGAAAGCATTGTTATTGGCAGGCCATTCAGTTGAAAGAATTGAGTTATTACTAGACAGACCATGCCACCTGAGAATTTTTTCTTAATCTCCTACCACAGGAACTCAATTAATTTTAGGACCCTTGCCTTTGATTTTTCCCAAGAGACTTTGAAATCAGCCATTCTGTCAACTAATATTTATTGAATTCCTACAATACATGTGGACACAGGATTAAGTAATTTGGATACAAAGGTGAATAAAATAGGGTGTTGGTTTTAAAGACAATCACAGTATAGTTGGGGAGATAGAAAAGTGTGTTATATGGAAGATACCACAATAGAGATATGTACATATATTATGGGCATAGGGGGAAGGGGGATGTAACTCAACTTGGGTTGTGTGATAGTGGAAGGTTTCCAAGTAGAGATGTTATCTTATATGGTTCTTCAAGTTGAGGTGCGTACTTGTGGGATAATGTTATGTAGAGCATTCCAAACAAAGGAAACAGTATGAGCAGATGAGCAGAGACAAGAAATAGCATTATGGAAAAGGTAGACTTCTATTGTTGTATCTGCCCTGTACCCCTTTTCTGTTTCTTGTTTTAGCCATATGTTTTTTTCCTCACTCCAACTATGTGGTGGAACTGTTAAGCATATTATGCTGCCCCCTTGGCTATAGGGCATGTGACCCAGACATAGCCAATCATAATATACCATTCCCCTGGCTGCAGCAGTTCATCCAATGGATGGCATATGACCCAAGTCAGATCAATCAGATTCTTTTCCTAGGGTTTTAGTATACCAAAGTAGGAAGTAAAAAACTGTGTCACAAAGTTTAGGACCATATATTCTGGAGTGAGACTACCTGGATTCAAATATAGTTTTCATCATTTATTAGCTGTGTGAACTTAGATAAGTTACTCAACCTTTCTGTAACTTAGTTTTCCCATTTGTAAAATGGGAATCACAATAGTACCTACATCATAGTATTGTAAGGATTAATACATTAATATATGCAGAACACTTAGAATATTTTCTGGCACATAGTAAATACTTATTAAATGATGTTGGTATCATTGTTATATTGTATATGCTATTGTCATATTATATACTACTGACTATTATGGGATTCTTACATTGGATTATGTAAACATTGAATTACCCCTAGGGCAAGGTTTCTCAACACTGGTACTATTGACATTTTGAGCAAGATAATTCTTTGTTGCAGGTGGTTGTCCTGTACTTTGTAGGATAGTTAGCAGCATTCCTGGCCTCTGTCCATTAGATGCCAGTAGCATCAGCTCGGTTGTGACAACCAAAAGTGATCTCCAGAAACGTTGAAATATTTCCTGGGGGTCAAAATTGCCTCTTGTTGAGAACCACTGTAGCCATTTTACCTTCCAACTGAAGAAAGACCATTTACTATAAGAAAGAATGAAGTCAATATGTAAAGAACAACATAAACAAGAGATGGGGGAAATTTAGAGAAAATGAGTCCTTAGGGAAACTACATCTTTAGTTCTAGTCCCTGAATCTCTTAAACTCTTCTGGTTCTTGCAGTTCACCTACTGATTTTCTTTATTGTTCTATTCAAAAACAAAAACAAAAAACACCTTTTTTTTGTAAATTAATTTGGGATTCTATCATTTGCCACTATAAGAAATCTGAATATTGATTGTGTATAGAGCTTATTATTACTGTATATATACATATGTATGTATGTATTCTGTGTCCCCTCTGGAATTTAAGCACTATGAGAGCAAGGACTTTGTCTGCCATGTTTACTACTGCTATAGTTCCAAGATCTGTAACAGTGACTGGCATAGAAGAGATACTAAGTAAACATTTGTGGATGGATCAGTGAAGAAACTATGAGAAGGTGGATGTCTCTAGAGTTAAAAATGCATGCAAATGGGTATGTTGTACATTACAGGGTCAGTTAAATAGTGTTAGAATTATTCTAACTGTAATCATCATTACACAGATGGTCAGATAACACATGAAATACCATAATCAGTAATTATCACCTTAACAATTAGTTGCTTAACATTGATAATCTTTAACAAAATTTATACCACAGACAGGGTCTACTTCTTATCTTCAGGGATATAAGAACTAAATTTTAATTGATGAAATTAATAGTGTTTAAGGTAAGCAATTGTTAGAAGTGATATAGAGGACCTATTTGCTTTTGCATAAGGGAGGTGTCAGAATGCAACAAAGAGCTAGAGATCTAGAGCCCCTTTGGCCTATGTACTGTAAATTTCTTCAAGTCTTCTGCTGTCTAGTCTGACTGAAAATCTCTCTGATCCTACCATCACTATTTCATTGCATACTCCTCAAAGTATGCTTTTCATACAGAGTGCTAGTCTGTGGGTTTAAGTCAGAAAGTGAGATCTCCTATAGCTATATAATGGGTTATATAGATTTTTTGCCTCCTTCCTAATGCATGTTTGTACATTGTATGGACTTCTTTCATTTTAACACACCATTTAATAGCCAGGATGTGGGAGGGAGAACATACAGTTCATATCTATCTCTTACCACTAGAGGCTATCAATATTTACAAAAAACAAAACAAAACAAAACTTGGCATTTGCTAAGTGACCCAAATTGTTTTCACTCATTGGCAACACATAGACATAGACTTAAAAAGAAAAGTAGGATAGGTTTAGCCTTATCCTGAGTTGGTGAAAGGCCATTAAAGAATTTAAAAGATGTGAGTGACATAGTAATTTTTGATTTTTGGATATCATTCTTGTAACTGTGTGGACAAAGGATTTAAGGAGGGGAAGAAACTGAAGAAGGCAAGTAGATTAATTTTGAAAGGTTTTAATCCAAGGTAAGTAATAAAACAGGCAGTGATTTCAGGAAAGAAAAGGAGGGGACAGATTACCAAAACATACACAGTATTTAGGATAGGCAAGTGATTAATTAGGATGGACCGGGTAAAGGAGAAAGAGGAATCATAGATGCTTCCTAGGTTTTTGACTTGTATCACAGGGAATGATGGTGGCACCAAATGAAATAGAGAATGCAAGAGGAGGTGCAGGTGCTTGTATTTATTTCTTGATGTTTTTTTGCTTTGTTTTGTTTCCTCTTCACTGTTTCCTTATTCTGTCAGCTTTCTTTGATTGCCAAATTCCATTTTAAAACCCTGAACTCTTGACTGGCTTCCCTGTAGCTATGATAAACATTTACTTTTCAGTTATCTTCAAGCTATGGCTTCTCATACATTATTTTGACAATAAGCCAAATAAAATAATAGTTGAATTCAACTAAAAATGGCTATTAAAAAGAACAACATTGAAATAAAAAAAACATTGAATTGTAACAGCTTCTTGGAGATTTATTAGCATCATCAACATTATAGTCAACAAATATTTGAGTGCCCAGTCAATGCCAAGCACTGTCTTGGGCCCTTTGAAAACAAAGACCCAAAATAGCCTGATAGCATAGAGATACTGCTGATTTTAAAGTTATAACTGGAGTGTATCTCTTGTTCCACCATCTATTGTATTTTGTGACCTTGGGTTAGTGATTAGCTCCTCAGGGCCCCATTCATGTCCATCTGTAATTCGAGGACAATTGTATAATACAGACATCATTCAGCTGTCATCTTAAATGAAATAATAAATCTAACTTAGCTGAAATATTGTAAGCACTTGATAAATGTTAGCTGCTACAGAAATAACATCATAATTGTGTTCTTAAAAAGCTTATAGTCTATTATATATGTTTTTTTTCTATGTGAGCCTCTCATATTTTTTATTATCAATTCAGAGAACAGAATAGCATTGGATTGTATTCTTATCACAGAGAGGGCATAATAATTCAAAATGGCAGTATCTCATAGTCTTAGATTAGCATTCCTCCAAAACTCTGAGTATAATGAAATATAACATTTAAAGTCTTTTGAGACTTACTTGAATGATATGAAGAAAATGGAGGGAAAAAAGCAAGCTCTTTTAGAACAATAATAAAAATATAATGTGATTACAAACAAACAGTTAAAATATGTTAATTGGCTGTAATGTGGCACCAAGGGTGTGATAAGGTTTGGATGAGGAGGAAAAAACTTTAAAAAGCAGAATGACTTGAGATAATACAAACCCAGAGTAATGAAAGTTTCTACCTTATTGGCTTATAATAAACTCACTGTGTTTCAATGAAGCTAGTAAATGAGTATCTTATTAAATTTCACTAGAATCCATAGCAGGCTATTTTATGGTAGCTCTGTTAAGATCTTTTACAAATTCAGAATTGTGCCAGATAATAAGAAAAAAAAATCTAACTGTATTACTTTTACTCCTATCATATAATTTGCTTAAGATATTTGTCAATAGTTGATAAACCGTATTCTTCCTCAATATTTTTGTTATAATAAATGAGGGAAAATGTTGAAAATTAAATTATGCCTCTAAAATACTCTTGCTTTCACAAAATCAGAAGGACTAAATTTTGAATGAAGCATATGTTTTAATAATATTTTAAGTTGAAGAAGTAAAAAATTTTTTTGGCTTAGATTTTCAAAACTCAATGAGTGGGATTTTGCAAAGTATACATTTATATATTCTATGCAAACCTGAGTAAACTTTGCAGAATAACCAATGCCAGTAAAACAGATGGCAATGACTCCTGTGTTGGTTTGTCCAAGTGATGCTTTTCAACATTCAGCAATAGATTCTTTGATCATCCACGTGGAAGGCCAGTGCTTGGCAGTGCTATCTAGCTGGCAATTTCTTTCTTTGTTGTCTACTATTCCTGGTTTTGTACCCTTTCCCAGACTTTCAGCTGCCTCTCCATTTATTGCCAGTCAGCAGTTCTGGCTATGCTGCTATCCCCAGATTTTCTCAGTCGAGAATCTCTCACATGAGTAATATGTCATTTTCCCAAGGGTATTTATTTCATAAATTAATGCCTCAAAAGCCTCTACTAAACACAAAGCATAAATGTGCTCTTAGTTTGAGTCTTGGGCAATTTTCATGAAGCGTTGGACATCTGTATATATCTCCTAATCTAATATTTTATTCTCAGTAGGTAATTCAAGAGTGTACTGATGCCCAGAATTACCGTTATTCCTCTTCATATGCCTTCCTAATCACCATCTAAGGTAGAGCCTCCATTACTTCTCTGTGTTACTCAGGAACGCTTTCTCTAATAACCCTTAAATTGGAAATTCCTTGCTTGGAGTGGACATGGAGGAGAGGGAGAGAGGTGGTATTTGTATGTAGTTGAACCAAGTGAACCCCCCTACAATTCTATTATTATTCCAAAGACATGCTGAAATTTGTAAATCAAGATGAAGAAACAAACTTGTCAATGCTATTGACACCGTCAAGAAGTAGAGCTAGTGGACTTAATAATAGTGTTTTATATAAGGGAGGTGTAGGTGAGACAAGAAGAGAAATGGCAAAAACATATCATCTATTCTTGGCATATTGCCGGGAAGAGAAAGTGAAGAGAGGCAGGGAAACAGGTGGTCAGATATCTTTCAATCACCTCTCTCTTGGTAAAAGTCCTGGAGGAAGAGGTTTATTAGAAAAGTGAAGGGAATAAAAAGGTCAGGAAGCTTCTGTCCCACTTGCTACTTGGAACTCTGCCAGGGAGCAGTTTTACAGCCTGCCCCAGGTCCTTGCCTAATTATATAAGCTTTGAGAGTGAGAGATGGTCAATGGCCTCCTAGACATACCAACTTTCTCTTTACCTGGGGAAAAAGGCCTCATGGGTAGGCTTGAGGAGTGGAAGACTTCAACAGAACATGATTTAAGATGGGCATTAAAGATTAAAGATTAAGATGGGCTAGAGTAATCCAGACAGTGTGTTACTGGCATAAAGACAGACATATAGACCAATGAAATAGAGTAGAGAGGAAAGGATTTCTTAACTTTCTTTTATTCCTAATTAATATACCAGGAGGCAAAGACACTTGATCAAGAGCTTTACGTAAGGGAAGCTATGGTCATATATAATGGGAAAGGGAAAAGTCTGCTACTACCAGCCCCAATGGAATATGGGGATTAGAATAGGGAGGTACGGGAAGGAAGCAGGCAGATGAACCCCTATATCCCCTCCCTGGACTGAAGTTTCAGAAAGGAGAGAGGTGTTTAGGTAGATTGAGGCAAATCGCAGGAGGCAGGGTGATTCTGTCTTACCTATTGTTTGGGATGCTGGGAGATTCTGGAAGGAGAAGGCCCCAAAGGTTGCCCACTTATTAAAGTCTCCCTGAGTTTCCCTGTGTGAGGAAAGTTATTCAGAAGTTACTATTTCCTGTGCAGAAATGTAGAATATAATGGAGAGTCCCAAATCAGAGGCTTACCTGGGAGGGTTGTAGCAGGGATAAAGTTGTCCTAGATCCTATGGGCATGTGATACTATTCTTGAACCCTTATTGTGCCAGGCATTATTCTAAGTCCTTACACATTCATGTATCACAATATTTCTTTGAACTAGTATCACTTTTATTATTTCAAAGCTTCAAATCTTATACAACTCATTCTTGAATATCATGCCTACACAAAAGACTCAAAATACAACATTAGCAGGAGAATGATGTACAGTTTATTTCAAAAAGTATGATGTTGGCACATTGCAGAGGTCATAGCTTTACTGCATTCACCTTATTCTTGGGGTCACTAATGTAGTTCAGTAACTTTGATTGCATTTTACACTTCACTGGATAATTGCAGGAAGCTTGGCTCTTCTATCCTAGTTTCAAGTGGTGATCATATCTTTCAAGTAGGCCTAAATCCTTCAGTTGGGTGACAATCATTATCTTGGGTCAGTCTAGTTTCCCAATGAGGGAATGCCCACTCTCTTTGCAGACTCATCTGTGTATTGCCAGGTGCTACTACACTCAATCTTTTGTAAGGTTGCAGTTATGTCTCTTCTACTTTTGGCAGGGAGCACACTTGCATGGTGGCCTGCTTAATGTAAATAAAAAAAGGGTTTCAGTAGCATAGTTCCCTTTCTTCAATTGTTAGAGAACTACAGACATCTCCTAAATAACCCTCCCCCTAAATATTTCACTTAATATCATTTACCCGAATAATATCTGGAGACCTGCCCGAGCTATTTTTTATCCCCATGTTCATTCTCAAAGATTGAAACCATGAAGTATAAAATCTCTCCCTATGTCAAAAAAGATTGCTTCTCCCATTCCCAGGTGGTTCTGAATAATTACTCTTTGATATGCACTCAAATTCTTTCTCTCACTTTCTTTCTGTGTAATTGCTTATTACACAGATGTTACTCTTATTCCCCAATTTCAGTGCTATAATTGGGTTCTACTACATTCTTTGCCCTTATTTTCAGAAAACCAATAAAGTTTATTCAATTGGACATCCCTCTGACTTGGATCCAAAATCACTCCCATCAACATCTGTGTGGTATTTGATGGCCTCTTCCCAAATCTGACCTGCATTCATATACCTTTTTGATCTTGTTATTTTCTCTGCAAACTAAATTAATTGAAACATGTTGATTCCTTTAAATTTTTATGTAACCTCTGTTTTGATGTAGCTTGTGTGAAATCATCCTTAGCTAAATTACTACATGTTAGTTGATCCCAGTTACTTGGAACTAGATTTGCATTTGTATTTTTCCCAGAAGTATTATGGAAACAAATTTCTCTTACTTCATTCTTTTATGTTCCCAAATAGCTTTGTCTATATTCTATTTTAGCACTAACCACAGTTTTCCTTATATTATTTTCATATATTAAGTGTCAAGCTAAGTGACTACTCCATTTTTTTTAATTTTCTAGAGGGTAGGGATCACATTTTAATCATTATCCAGAACCTCGCACAGTGCTGTGAATAAAGTATTTAATAAAGCGCTAGGTGACTGACATCAAATGATGATGGCTGACAATGAGCACATAACAGTATTTCTTTCTTGAAATAGACATTATTTCCCTTTCCTTCTCCTTTGCTTTCTGCTAGCATATGTGGTCAAATTCTAGTACTTGCTCTAGTCATGTTTGTTTTGGGGGTATGACTCAGAACAAGAGGCTAAACTATTTACTGGCTAAAGTTGAGGGAGTTTGTGGTTCACTGTGTGGTTGTCAGGAGTGTTTTATTACAATTGTGGTTAATAATAATCATTGTGATAATTAATCCTTTTGTAGCCCTTTGCAATCCTGGTTATTGAATGCCAATTATGTGCTAGAAACTTTATATATTTTATCACCAATCTTCATAGGAGATATAAGGAAGCTATTATTATGTCAATAACAATATAAAAAACAATACAATTTATTATTACCAAGCATTGTGATAAGTGCTTTACAAGCATTTTCTCCCTGAACTCTCATAATAGCCTTATGAGGTTGGTTCTATCAATATATCCAGTTTACAGATAAGTAAACTAAAGTTCAGACAGGTTAAGCGACTTGCCCCATATAACACTGCTGGTAAAAATAGAACAGAAGAAATGGAAAAAAAATAATGTGCAAAAATATAATAGAATTAATATTTAATGAGTTGAATGAAGAATGAAATCTAAAAGTTGAAAGGACTTATCATAGATCAGGAAAACAAAGAATCTAAAGTAGTCTATCTGAAAATTTTAAATTTTATGAACAAAGAAAGAGTTCTAAAAGGATCCAGTACCCTAGATCCCAAATCAGATTACCTTAAAAAAATAGAAATGAAACTTGCTTCAGAGTTAGCCCCTGTACCAATATATGCCAGAAGACAATGCAACCACCTAACATTTATTAGTGCTTATTACGTACTAGGCATTGTGCTACGTAATTAGCATTGCTGGTCTCATTTAATCTTCACTACAAACTTGTGAGGTTGGAATTATTTTTTACTTCCACTTGAGGTTGAGGAAACAAGACACAATGTTAAATAATTTCTCAAATTCACACAGCTGGTAAGTTGCAGAGCCAGAATTTATATCTATCTGTTTGAATCCAACACCTATCCTCTTACCACTTCCGTGCTCTGCCTAACATACCTAACATACTTTTATTAATACATCTCCATTCTCAATTGCTTAAAGTTGTGTCTTATGCTACT
This sequence comes from Cheirogaleus medius, assembly GCA_008086735.1. Classification (NCBI taxonomy): domain Eukaryota; kingdom Metazoa; phylum Chordata; class Mammalia; order Primates; family Cheirogaleidae; genus Cheirogaleus; species Cheirogaleus medius. The sequence continues at coordinate 9,120,143 of VBSM01003151.1, read as the reverse complement.
TTTTGTTTGGTTTAATCCAACATATGGATTATATCATGACATCAAGATTTGAATGTTTGCTTCAACATTTATTCTAACACATCCCACACTCCATGTCCAAAATGACCTCAAGTTTAGACTTTAAACCTATTCTTGGCATATTTTATTTCTTAAGTAAGACAGTAATTCTGAAATCTGACCCTGACAGTGATTCGAAAGTTGTCATCATCAGCATAAGGCTTGCTGCCTGAAACACTCTGTGTAACATCCTCCTTACGGACAAGTAGGTCTGGTCACCAAAGAGAGTCTGAATGCTAAATTTGGCTAAAATATTGCTGTGTGTATTGCTTTATTGAGTGAATGTTTTTTTCCCCAAATATTGACATCATACTGAAAGTCTCTCTCTTTGACATAAAAGCAATATCGAAGAACCAGGACTTTAACTGAGAATGGAACTATGTGTTCTTCTAACACATAGTTAGAACACATTTGTACCCCTGTAATATTCTGAAACAAAAAAAATAAATTAAAAAAAAGAAAAAGTTAGTGGGAACTCCAGAAAGTGGTTGATTCAGTGTCCAAAGAAATGTAAATAATATATGTAACCTGAAGAATTAGCATACACATAATGCTTTTATACATTACAAAGTGTCTTTTCTTAGGTTAATTCATCTGTGTTTTACAATATTTCTGAGGCCAAATGAATAAAATTATGAGAAAATTGAGGCAAAGATAGGTTTAGTGACACCAAATCATGGGAGCTAATTAGCTAAAACTGGGTTGGTGCAGTTCAGAGAGCGAGCTCTGAAAATTTCAAAACTGATTGAAGGTTTTGAACTTAGGGGGTTTGAGGTTTCCGACTGCCAGTTGCCAACCAATCATGAATAAGCTGCCCAAATCCCAAGTGATTCCCTGCCTGATGGACCATGCTAACAAGCAATCCGGAGGTAGGAATAAACGGATTACAGTTGACTCTCTGAGGTAAGGCTTATAGATAACAGTGAGATTCCAACATCAAAGACCTAATTTGTCTCAGCTTCTCAAGCTAAAACAGCAGAGGTGGGGGAGCAAAATCACCTTAAAGTACATATTTTCCTGGATTTGATACTGTATTATACTTATGCAAAATGTTATCCTTTGGGAAAACTGGATGAATGGTACATGTGAGTCCCCTGTACATTTTTTTTGCAACTTCCTGTAAATCATAATTACCTTGAAATAAAAATTTAAAGAAATAGCATCACATATAACAATCTTGTGCTGTTTGGTACCCGATCCATTTTTCTTTTTTTAAAAAGCAGTTTTATTAGGTTTTATTGAACTGAGATTGGAATTTAATATTTAAAGAGCTGAGTGTGACCAAAAAAAACCAAGGAGTCAGTACCCTAAATGAAAGGTAAATTCTGAAACTTAATAAAATGAAAAACAACATCAGAGTAAGGAGGCTCCCAGATACTAGGCCTAGCTGGGTACCAGCACGCATGTACTCAAGTCTACAGGCACAGATCAGAGTCCCAGCAGGAGCGATGCATGGGTTGGTAGTGCTCCTCAGGGATCTTCTTTCCTCACCAGCTATATTTCTAGCCCAAACACTACTTGTGCCAGAGACTAGCAGCCAGAGTAGCCATGGGAAAGCCCTTATATAGTTAATGCAATCAATGCTATTGTAAGATAGGCCCTTGCAACTGAAGAGAGAGCTGTATCAAATATGGTTAGCTTTAATCTGTTCCCTGGGGGCTCAGATAATATTACTGGAACCTACGCAACACTGTTAAAAGAGAGACCTATGAAGGACAGCATTTCCCAAGCTGTGACAGTGCTACACACTAAGTAGGGAAACCCCGTCCCCCGGCCCCACAAGAACTCAAATATAAATCTGGAGTGCTCTGTTTACCTATGCTTGGCCCTGCCGCTTCCTTATCCTTGTTTCATTTACCTGTATTCATTCGTGATCCTCTGCCTCCAAACTGCTTTCTTCAAAAGATATCCTTATCACTATCCTCACTACAACGCATCTCTTGATTGTCATTCTCCATGATAGTCATAAGTGACTTCACACAGGTCCCTTGGTACCCGAAGTGCCATACTGTGGTTTTCCACCCCAGTTATTCTGATCTGGACATTAATCCCATGGTTAGGCCCTTTCTCACCATTCTCCAAATATCAATTATTTAATCATTCTGTGTCTCATCCAAATGGAGCTCAAATATGGTGTATCGCACTGAAAGAATGTGACCGACTAGCATACTAAATTATAAATTAATTCTTTGCCCCGGTGGTTATTGAGGACCTAGCTTACATAAGGCATATTGTAGACAATGAGGTTATAGCAGTGAGGTTATAGCAATGAACAAAATAAATTCTTTGCCCTCAAGGAACTTAGTGGGAGAGACAGAAAATAAATAAATAAGCATACAATATAAAGTCTAGCGGTAAAATTCCCTATAAAAATTAAAATAAAGCAAGATAAAGGAATAAAGCTGTTTTTTCTAATTTGGTCTTGAGGTCTCTCTCAGGAAAGTGGCTATAAATTCTATCCCCACCCTGGTGAGGCTCCAGGGGATTTAGTTGTGGTTATTTACAGCATGCCTTTCATGGGATACTTCTTGATCCCAGCAGATATTAATAGCTAATGCCTAAGTGTTTGACCCACGACCAGGTGTCCCTCTCACAGGTAACTTGTTTTTATTGGTAGAAATCCTTGTGGCTCTTGTCTGATTTGTGTCTAGTTTATTCCTACCAAGATAACTACTCTCTAGGAAAGCCCTGCCTGGAAGAGAAGTCAGGTTTGAGTATAATATATTAGTCAGGTCAGACAGAGGAGGCAGCATGGTGAAACACACAAAATGACAAAAAATAGTTAATTACTTACAGGTCCACAAATGAAAAGGGGTATCAACGAAGGTTGACTGGAAGGTGAAGAAGGCCTTGTGCTCAACCAGTAGGTGGGGAGCCAGTTAGAGGTAGACCTGCAGGCTGAGGCCTTTACTGGGACCCAGAGCATTACCCAAGCAGATTTTCTGAGGGCATTTCTAATTGGTGAGTTTCAAGCAAGCAGGCACAAATTCCATGGGTGACGTTGCGACTGAGATGTGGTCACTGCAATATCTGTGCAGTCCATATGGGGTGTGGGGAGGTCAGTGGGTTGAGTCTAGTAGATTGTATCAATGTGTCCCATAGGGAGGTGGTCACCAGGAGGCAGTTGTATAGTACAAATATTTGGATTGATCACACTGGAGAACTGAAAGGAGGTGGAGCGCTGGAAACCATGTCAAGGGTTACTAAGCCCTGCTTCTGGTGTGCGAAAGTCCAACTTATATTAAAAATGGATACCTAGGCAACAGAAAATTATAAGTATTCACTACAAGAGAATAATCGCTATTTCGAGGAGGAGCTCAGGAGAGCCTCCCTGAGTTGATGATATTTGAGCAGAGACCTAAATAAAGTGAGAAAGGGAGTCATGGGAGGGAAGAAAGTTCTAGATAGAAGGAATAGAAAGTGCAAAGACTGAGTGAATATAAGTAAATTATTGCATTTAGATCCTTGGCATTTTCTAAGAAACATAACAAGACCTTTGTAAATTCCAGTTTTTGTGAATACTCCTTGTCATTTTAATGCCCCACAGGCCCCACAAGATTGTGGGCTGTAAAAATTCCCAGTAAGAAGCAACATGTAATTGTTTTGCAAGTTTTCTTCCTATTGGCACCTGCTGGGTGCAGATGAATTCTGCATCGAATTCTTACTATTTTCCAGATAACCAGGATCTTCAATGAAATACACTATTTTTTTCCCAAAAGGCCTGAGAAATCTTAAAATGACTGGTCAAATCTATTTTGTTCTGCTCCATTGTATAAAGGCACATTGTCTTGACTGACAGTGACAGTCACTTTTAATCAATAAAGATTATGAAGATTGACAAAGTGACAGTCTTGCTACCCTCTGAGCTTCTTTTATACTAATTAGTTTAGCTCTTAAAGCTCGCAGTCTACCCCCCCCC
>VBSM01003151.1:9105449-9116067 GCA_008086735.1 Cheirogaleus medius | reverse complement strand
CTCGGCCTCCCAGAGTGCTAGGATTACAGGCGTGAGCCACTGCACCCGGCCGATGTCACTTTTTTTTGACTTCTCTCCCTCCAACTTTTTTTTTCAATGTTTCTTTTTTTCTTCCTCTCCATTGATTCTGATGCTAGGGCGACCGCCTCTGTTTTGTGTGAGATATATTATTCTGTTCTTAAAGTGTTTCATTTGGTCATACTGTGTCAAAACATCTCCCACTGATTATGAATTCTGCAGGGCTATGTCCTTGGTTATTTGCAATTATGGCTGAATAGAATTCTGGGCAATTACTCTTGGATTCAATTATCATATACATGCACATAGCATACTTGGTGCAGTCAAGTGTAATACCCAAAGCATTTGTATCTAAGATTTTGAGTTCTATAAGGAAATTTGGTTGTAGTAATTACTTTGGATGATCTCTTTAAGCTGCCATAAAATTTTAGTTTTAAAGAATTGACAACCAGAATGATGCATATGGAATTTTAATTGTGAAGTCTGTCATACCTTCACCAATAAAGAACCAGACATTTATAATGCTTTTATTATATGCTGCTGTTCAATCAAATAGCAGTTTATAAAGATAAATTTCTTCCTACATGAGTTCAAACACTAATTTAGGAATGGATATTCTACAATTTGTTCCATCTGTTATTTCTGACCCAGTGGGAGTATGGTTCTCTACTAAAATATAATTGGGTATATAGATGGGAAATTAAAAGTTAAATTAAGCTGCATTATTTTGAACTAATTTTAAGTTAATTCTTGACTTTTATTGTACATAGGGCAAATTTCCACTCTTTCTAATTGTTGTGAAATCTGAGTACACCTGAGATATCAGAACAACATTATCATGAGTTAATCTCCATGTTGATAGGATGTAATTTTATTTTGTTAGAGTGTAGGGACTGAAGCCCTCAAAGTATTATGGATACTGAGAAATACAGTTATACTTAGCATTTTGATTTTTAGAATGGAGTCTTAATATGACTGATGAAATGACTTCCATGTAATGAGAATAATAAAGATAAAACCTTCTCTGCTCTGTATAGCTCCCAAAATGTGCTCTAATTCTATTTACTCTGACTTTGTTGATGCCTGGTTTCTAGAGTTATATCTACTTTGATACAAGTTCCTTTTTGTTCCTGCCTCTGTGTTTCTATAGCACTTTTTATTCATCTTTAGTATAGTGCCTAAGATATTTTATTGTTTTTGTCTATTATAGGTTCTTCTTATCCACTAAAGTTCAAGAGCAGGTACTATGTTCTATTCAGCTTTATATCCCCTTGCTTAGTGCAGTGCTTGGTACCAAGTATATACTCAGTACATGTTGATGGAATGAATAAATGAACAAATGGGCACATAAAGACAGAATATATGTCACTGCAATTTTTCTTTTCATTGTATATCATCTTCAAGGGATGATATTTTTCTGGTAATTAGAATATCAAATACCCTGGAAAACCTGAGGAATTCTTAGTCCCTGCACATGAAAGACACCTAAACAAATCATAAAATCTATACTAATTTTCTCAGTTATGAATCATTTAAACTGACCTTGAGGACATGCCTACTGATATGATTAGAATTGCTATTTCATGCTAATTTATTATTGATCTGCACAATTATGAACAACACCAACATAAAAGCAGCATATGATATCAAGTATGAATGTGATATCTCTGAAAATGCAATAAATTGTGACACCACCTTCCTTCTGAGGTTCTGAAACTAGAAATTACATTCCTCTGAGGGATGGTTAACTTATACAAAATATTTTGCTAACTCAGATTTAATGGAAAAAAATACCATGGTGACTTCTGTTTAGGTAATTTCATCTGAAATTGGAAATTATATTTAAACTATGTTTGGGAAAAGTACTGGCTGTTTGTTTAACCATTTAGAATAGAGCAAATAGCCTTCCTCTTGCCAGAGAATGTAAGACTACAATCTCAAAGTGGTAGAACAGGGCTGAGGAAGTCCTTTAGGAATAGCCAGCTATAGATTATCTAGGTGAGATGAGCCTATAGATCAGTGGTCTAGTCTGATGCTTGAAGAGAACACTCCAACCCTTTAGATTATTCACACTGTGCAATGCTCAATTATCTACCTATTGTGGATAAATTGTAATGAGTCAATTAACCTGGAAATCAATTACTTATAACAACCGTGTCATATTTAAGAACAGTATCAAACAGTTAAAATTGCCCAGTAATTTGGTTTAGGAATTCTAGATTAGCACAAATATGGTTCACATTATTTGAACTAGGACTTTTGAACTATCTGTTGCCCTGTTAACATTAGTAATATATAGTAGATACATGAAAGGTATCTATACTATAATTTTGACAATAGAATGAGTTATATTAAGTTTACTTTTAAATGTAAATATTTCCTTTAAAAGTTGAGATACCATTATTACGTAACAATATTGTCTCATAAACAGGCACTTCCTGCCTTTCCCCATCAGTTCTCTAAGAAGGATGCAGGTATACACTAAGGTTTTTTTCTAGGTCTGATGCCAGGAGAAGAAGAAACTACATCTATTTATCTTACTTTTGTTTTGTTTTGTTTTGTTTTGTTTTGTTTTTGCAATGAACTAAGCTGGTATTTCCAACATGTGTTTAATGAGAGGACACATATTGCGAAATGTTAATATTTGTGCTAAGGAGCAGTGATGAAGAAAAGAGAAAGAGAGAGAGAGATGAAGGAAGGAAGGAAAAGGCCTGTGATCAAGTAAATTTAGGTTTTTCAGAGTTAAAAAGTTAAACAAGGTTTTCCTCACCCAATAATCCCAAACTTTTGAATGCTATAAAATATGTTAATTATACTAATGATTATTGAGAATATCCAGATTTTAAAGATCCAATGTCTCAAGGGATATTAAAATTTCAAGAAACATATTTAGGAAATGTTAGAGTAGACAGTAAGGTCCTTTGAAGGTAGGGACAATTTCTAATTCATCTCTGTATCCCTATTGCCTAGCATAGTACATAAATTCATTCTGGTTCATATGTTCTTCAGTACATAACATAGCTCATAAATTTAGAGGGATAGACCTGTACCCCTCTGTATATCCAATGGCTACAAGTTAAAGTGTAGAAAATAGCCACTTTTACAAAAGTAGCTTAAAAAGAAAAATTTACACTGTAAATTCAATTCTGAATATAAGCCTATAAAAGAACACAGGGGGTACTCAAATAGAATAGCAAGAAATTTGGAATTTTTTTCTTCTAAGCACCTATTTGCATTGCTAGTATTTTGTAACCAAATTGGATATTGCAGCTAAATGGCTAAAATTCCTTTTCATATCATGAATACAAATGTGGACTGTAAAAACAAGAGCACTGTTATTTCTTAAAATGGGCAAGGATCAGATCAAAAAATGGATGCAAACTAAGAAACATGTTACTGACAACCTACTCTGCTTTTTGAGCTGAATCTCATCAAGGGAGCAGAATGTGTCACTCAAGCCTCCATTAAAGAGACAAAAATGGAGCAACTGTTAAGTTGAGCTTTAGTTAATTAATTGTAACATGTCACAAGTCATGTTGGCAAAATAGAAGGAGGTGCGAACACGGGGTTCAAGTAAAGAAGTGTCAAAGAGAAGTAGGCATTCATATGTCAACAACAAAGTTCTTAAGCATGCAAAGCTAGAGACCAAATCCCTGGAACCATCAAGGCCACATTGATGAACAGACACTTTATTCAGGATTTAAGAACAAAATCTCTGGAGTTGGGCAATCTTTTAGACAGCCTCTGACACATGTAGAATGTGTGACCTTAGAAAATGTAGTTAATTATCTAAGCCTCAAGTTTCTTTAATTTATAAATGAGGATAGAAGTACTAACTGTTTAAAATTATATGAGGAATAAATATGAAAATACATGTAAAATTCTTTGTATAGTACCTGGCTCTAATACGGAGGAATTAAAAGATAATAGCATCATTACTTCTACTATGGCTATCACTACCAGATTGTCTGTCTAGCAGTTTCTTTCCCAATCTTTAACTATAGCACACTTTGTTTTACATGGTAGACTAGGTTGCATTATTTCTTTTCTTTTCTTTTCTTTTCTTTTCTTTTCTTTTCTTTTCTTTTCTTTTCTTTTCTTTTTCTTTTGAGACAGAGTCTCACTCTGTTGATTGGGCTAGAGTGCCGTGGTGTCAGCCTAGCTCACAGCAACCTCAAACTCCTGGGCTCAAGTGATCCTCCTGCCTCAGCCTCCCGAGTACCTGGGACCACAAGCATGCACCACCATGCCCGGCTAATTTTTTCTGTTTTTAGTAGAGATGATGTCTCACTCTTGCTCAGGCTGGTCTCGAACTCCTGAGCTCAAGCGATCCTCCCATCTTGGCCCCCCAGAGTGCTAGCATCACAGGCGTGAGCCACTGTGCCCAGCCTACATTATTTCTTGATTAGCCTCTGTGACCCTAATCATCCCTACCATTTGGATCAAGCTAAAGATATCTCTGGGTACAAGTCTTCTCACTTCCAAGTTTTTTTTCTGCAATGTTTTATTCCTGGAATACCCTTTGCCCACTAAATGGATTCCCTGGGGTGAGGAATTTTGATGTCTCTGCTTCCTGTGCTTAAAATCTCTGTTAAGATTTGTTTAAATGGGCTTTTAAATATGCTGTTTCATTTTCATGTGATTTATTTATTATTTATATACCACTCTGTTCCAGAAAAGGTTAGAAGTGGCTAAGTAATGTTCCAGTAAGCTTGATTTTAGAAATCTAATCTCTGTATTAAAAGTAATTTATTATCTGAGCAACCAAAGGAGTTCTTTGGGTGGTGGTGGGGAGAGATGTTTACAGGGAGGTAATTTAAAGTAAACGAGGAACCGTGCAGTTGCTACTTTTAAAATAAAAAGATTTATGGGTTGAGCTTGTCAAATGTTAGAATCATAAAATTAGAGATCAGGGAAGGACTTTGGGTATCAACTTGCAAGAAATCTTCATTTTAACAATGAGGAAATGAAAATCTAAAAAGTTACATGACTACAGTCACACAGCTAGTTAGTGGTATCATCTTTCTGCTTTAAACAGTAAGAACTGAGCAAAAATAAATCAATCATATTCTCTCAGTTACCCATGATTATAGGTAGGATGGCTGCCTTCTGGTAGCATTATCTGCCATATGTTGCCAGCACATCTTATTGGAGGCAAAGTACCTAGAAAGAAAACATTTCTTGAATGCTAGACTCATCCACCTAAAACAATGAATAATTCTGAGCTCCCAGTGCCTCCACTACAAGCATGAGGAAAATCAACAGCCAATGTCATATTCTCATCCTTTCAATGGTTCTTAGGACTCCACTTCTTTCAGGAAAATCTCATGTGTTAATCAAATTGCCAGAAAAGAGTCATTGGCCATCAAATTTTTCAAAATTTTCCCAAGTATGAATTTATTCCTGCCCCATTTTAGAATTTATTTACTCCTGATCAGCAGATGAAGTATGTGCTTGGCTACTAATACTTTGATGTAGATTCATAGAATTTTAGAAAAAGAAATGTCAATACTATTATTCTGTGATCTTTGCCCTATTCCTATACTTTTGCCTTCATATTAATGGTGAGAGATGTTTGTTATAGATTGTAAACTCCTTAATGAGAGGAACCTTTTCTTTCACTTATTCACTCAACAAATATTTTTTTTATCAACTATTGTATACCAAATCTTGAACATTTAGGACTGGGTCAAGGTGAACTTCCTAAAAAAAAAATTACAAAAATACAAATATATATATACAGTCATGCATAATGACATTTCAATCAAGATGGACTACATATAGGTGGTGGTATCATAAAATTATAATACTGTATTTTTACTGTATCTTTTCTATGTTTAGATATGCTTAGATACACAAATACTTAGAATTGTGTTACAATTGCCTACAGTATTCAGTTCAGTCAAATGCTATACATGTTTGCGGCCTAGGAGCAATAGACTATACTATACAGCTCGGTATGTAGTAGGCTATGTCAACTAGGTTTGTGTAAGTGCACTCTATGATGTTTGCACAGTGATGCGATCACCTAGCAAGACATTTCTCAGAACAAATCCCTGTCACAAAGTGGTGTATAATTATATATATATATATACACACACACATACAATATGCTTTGCACATAGCAGAGGCTTATAATTTTCATGAATGAGTAATCTTAAAAAGGCCTTGGAAAGAGGATCTGGAGTCTCAAACTCTGCTTTCCAATTTAACCTATAGATAACACATGATAGAGCCTGTAGTTTGATATACTATGTAATTGTTTAACCATGATGACACTGATGTTGGTGATTGTGATGGTGACCTGCTTTTCCCTATGCCTATTGAATTCCTCCATCAAATGAATTCAAGGAGAGGTACCCTCCTTGAGTTTAAAATAACATAGAAGTGACTTTAAAATTTGCATCAAAGTAGGCTTTTATAATGTCGATTTTAATCAGTTGGATAAAGCTTTAGAATTAGGAAGACAGGTATTATTTCAATATACATTTTCTGTATTTGCTGATGTTTCTCTCAGTTGTTGGGGTTGGAATGATGGGTGCGAGAAGCTTTCAAAACTAAAGTACTTTAGTTTTTTTAATAAGTAAATTCTAATCTGGAAGGCTAAGTGCTTTGTCATGTATTGGGCCTGACTCTGTATGCAAAGCCACATTCTTCCCTCAAATATATATGCTTAATTTCCCTGAAAATAAGAGTTTTGTTTGAGTGATTACAGAATGTGGAACACTGATTACTTCCTACTTGAATACACAGTTCTCGCTTTGGTTCACAAAATTCTGAATATAATCATATCTCTTGGGTTGTACTCCTTTTCTGCAAGCTTACTGGTTTATAGGGAATATTATTAATACTAAAACTTCTAGCTAATTTATAGTATCTACTTCAGTCTTGGAGTCTCATGAACTCCACCATTTACCTTGTTGTGGAACTCAGCATTGGTCCATAGGAGAAACAAAATTGTCTACGACTCCCAGTATTTCCAAATTGCTATTTTTCTCACATAAGGCTTACCAGTGCCCTTTGGAGCTTTTTTTTTTTAACTAAAGGAACAGATGTACAAACAAGGACAGTTTCATGACTTCCCTAGCCCTAAGATTTCACTTTAACTGCTTTCCTAGTTCTACAGCCTCTTCTATAGAGCTTCAGCTACACTTTCCAGTACTTCAGGGAGCCTTTGCAGCCTCCTTGCTAATCTGCCCTTGACAACTCTTTTTCTCTTAAGTTAGCAGAGAAAGGTCCAGAGATATAGACTGACTTATTTGGCACTGCTTAGCAGGAACAGAGGATGCAATTTATTTTTCTTAGTCCGATTAAATCAGTGTGAAGCATGTTTTCCTGTAATAAATCTCAACATCTTCACCTAGACTAACATCTGCCAGCCACTGTTGCCTTGACAGAGAAGGCTAACTGAATTAAACAAGCTGTTGATGTACTCATCATTCAAATATTTATTCAGTAAAGTTCCAAATGACCTGGCCCCATGATACTTAAAACCACAACTCTTCACACTCTTTGCCTTTTCCACTCTGCTCTAGATACATCACTCCAATGCCTTTGCACTAACTGTTCCTTTCCCTGGAATGTTCTTTCCCCACATATTCCCGTGACTTGCTTTTGTATTTTGTTTAGGTCTCTGCTTACATGTTACCTCCTTAGATAGTCCTTCTCTGAGAATCCTATCTAAAATGACCTTGGGCTCTCATAATGTTCTTAGTCCATTTTGTGTTGCTATAAAGGAATGCCTGAGGCTGGGTAATTTATAAATAAAAGAGAGAAAAAACAGAAAAGAGATTTATTTGGCTAATGGTTCTGCAGGCAGTACAAGAAGCATGGCACCAGCATCTGCTTCTGGTGAGGGCTTCAAGCTGCTTCCACTAATGGCAGGAGGTGAAGAGGGGCTGGCTTGTGCAGTGATCACATGGCAAGAGAAGAAGCAAGAGAGAAGAGGTGAGGTGCCAGGCTCTTTTTTTAACAACTAGTTCTTTTGAGAACAAACAGAGCAAGAACTCATTCACTTCTCCCTGCCCAGGGAGGGCATTAATCTATTCATAAGGGATCTGCCCCCATGACCCAAAAACCTCCCACTAGGTCCCACCTCCAACACTGTGGATCAAATTCAACATGAGGTTTGGAATGGTTAAACATCCAAACTATAGCACATTCTATCTGCATTATCTTGCCCTCCTTTCTTTTATAGAACTTATTTGCTATTTGAAAATATGCTACATATTCATGTTTATTACTATTGCTATTTGTAACCCTACTAGAATATAAGTTTCATGTGTATTAGGGTAGGGATAGTACGTAACTTGTTTTCACTGTTTTTCCATTCCCTTACTCCAGCTCCTGGCACACAGTAGGTGCTCAAAAATACTTTTTGAATGAATGAATGAATGGGATAATAATTGAAGGTGTACTGTGTGTTTGGCAGTATTCCAAGTTCTGAAGATTCAGCAGTGAACAATACTTATAAAATCCTTGCTTTTGTAAAACTTACATTCATTAAAAATTGTTGCAAATAACCTCATAAAAGACCATGAGAATCTTTACTAGATATGTGGTAGTGGAAATGAAAAAAAAGGGGGAGGATGGATCAGAAGGATGATTAATAGGTAGAACAAAAAGCCTTTGCTGATTTTCAACATTAGAATGGTAGTTCACTGTTATCAGGGTCTAGACAAAATCTCAATTAAGTTGAAGACATTCTAACTTTCTTTTCTATGCCTCCTATCTTATTTCCTGAACTCTCCCTCCTTTTACTCCAAGCACTCATTTATATCTTTCTTCCTTTTAGCTCTGTGGTCCCCAATCCCTGGGCTGAAGACCAGTACTGGTCCATGGCCTGTTAGCTTCATCCATATTTACAGCTGCTCCCCATCACTGGTATCACTGCTTGAGCTTCACTTCCTATCAGATCAGCGACAGCATTAGATTCTGCATTATGGTGAGTTGTATAATTATTTCATTATATATTAAAATGTAATAATAATTGAAATAAAGTACATAATAAATATAATACACTTTAATCATCCCAAAACCACCTCTTTCCCCCATCCATGGAAACATTGCCTTCCACGAAACTGGTCCTTGGTGCCAAAAAGGTTGGGAACTGCTATTTTAGCTGATCAAATCTCCTCACTTGGTGCAACCAGCTCTATTTTCCTAAGTATCTACTATCCAAATTTCTACATCCTCACCCTAGTTGAAATCTCTAATTCCTGGGACTCTTTAGGATTTAGGTAGTCTTATTAGCATAAGACTTCTCTACATTTTGGATGACCTTATATTTTATGTAACTAATAAGTGTTAGCACTTTTATGTGGTAAGCACTAAGGATACATAATTAAGCAAGACAAACAAGGTTTGTCTTCAAGAATCTAATAGTCAGCTCCCCATAACAGTCAGCAGATGAGTTCTATTTTTCTTTTTTATAAGTCCACACTTTTAGTCAAACTATTTCCTAAAGTTTTCTTTCTTATGTGAAGTATGTCACTATTTTTCAGGTGACTAATATACCCAAAGCACAATTATTGCTTAAGCTTCTCCCAAGTCAGCTTACATACCAGATGCACTCACTCGGGGGTTTCTACCCCATGTGCACTTCCATCATCACCATATCAAGCAGTGGAAAAAATAATTTAAACACACATTCATAAACCACCTAACCATCAGAAGAGTGGGTTTCTCCCCACAACAGCTTAGCTTTGCAGCCCTGCTTCCATTTATTATTGAACGGTTGCAATGTTAAGCTAGATATTGATATTCCAATGTAACTTTCTCATTTATTTCTAGGTCAGGCTTCAGTGAACTTCTAGATTGTTTTTCCCCCTACTGTTGACTGATATGTGCAGTTTTTAAAAGCTTAGGATGCAATGACTCATACTGCTGTCTTATTTATCAAAAAAATTAGGCAATGCCCATGAGCAATAAATACAATAACCATATATCATTTTACCTTAGAAGAGGTGAAGTTGTGGTTCATACAAGATATCTGGTATGCCTTTGAATGTTTCATGACTAGGTAAGTATAAACATAGGAATAATCAGGAATGATTTGATGAAGACCCAAACATTTTTAACCAATCTGTAAGATACAGACAGCTGTACTATTCAGATGACAGGGTTGTAGGCAGCAGTTAAGTACTTGCGTGATACTGTGATTATAATTTTAGTGTAATTTTGAAAACTTATTGTAATAAGTTTTAAGTATGGTATTTATTACAATATGGTATTGTAATAACAATCACCAGCAAAACCTACAGTGAGGTTTCAAAAATCTTCACTGGAAGCATTAATTTTCTAGTCTTCTCTTGGGGTCATATAAACTTCTGGTTGCATATGTAGTTCGTGTAAAGCACAAAAAGTCTCTCAAAAGGGTCAGAAAATCTAGCACATATTAGAGGCATATAAGTTGATGAGAAAAAAGAGAAAAATGTAGTTTTAAAGGTAAGTTTCAAGAATAAAAATATCCAGAATGAATAACTTTAGAACAGCATAAGTAAATTGTTTCCCCAAACCAATAAATTTGTAATACTAATTTAGCTTAGGTATTATTATAATATGTGTGTGTGTGTGTGTATGTATGTATTTTTTTTTTTTT
>VBSM01003151.1:9070636-9105401 GCA_008086735.1 Cheirogaleus medius | reverse complement strand
TGTAACCTCAAACTCCTGGGTTCAAGTGATCCTCCTGCCTCAGCCTCCCAAGTACTACAGGCACGAGCCACCATTCCCAGCTAATTTTCCTGTTTTTTGTAGAGATGGGGTCTCACTCTTGCTCAGGAAGGTCTCATATTATTATATTTTTAATGATTAAAAATTGGGTTTTTTCATTAGTCTGTGAATTTTATTTTTGAAAGCTTCTAAATAATTTATAACAAAATTCCATTATAAAATACCTTGTGTTAACACTTAAATATGGAGAGTAAAATATTTTCTCATTATTGGTAGCACTTATAAAATCTTACCAGTTTAAAAGACCTTGATCAATATACAGATGAATGCATAGGAGGTATGCTTATCACATTTTTTATTACACAAAGTAAAGTAGTGTTACTGAAAGCTCAGCACTTGTCCTTGAAGCCACATCAGAAGAATGAGACCAAGTGGTTTGAGAAGGAAAGAGAAGTTTATTACTTTGCTGGCAAAGGAGGAAAAATGTTAGACCTTGTCATTTCAAAATCCAAATTTCCTGAACATGAGCAGAAATACAGAGCTTTTAAAGGGAGGGCCTTCAGGTCTAGGCTACTGTATTCATGATTCTAATCATCCCATTTCTGCCAAAGACAAAGCCTGTGACCACTACCTACCAGGGCCTGGCATGGCGGAGCTGTCTCCTATAACACAAATAATAAAACCTGATCCTCCCAACCACTGGCCTGAGGCAGGGATGCAGGTTTTAGTTCTCAAAAAGGAATGGAGGATGTTTTAAAGAGAAGAAAAATATGTTTGCCATTTTTTCAGGCCATTTCCTCTGTTATGGTAGGATATATAATTTTATTATTACTATTACTAATAGCTAACTTTTATTGAATACATCCTATGTCCCAGACAATGCTTTAAACTCTACATCCAGCATTTCATTTAATCTTTATAATTCTATAAAGAATGGATCATTATTAGTTCATAGTTTTGATGAAGAAACTGAGGCACCACAAAATTTAAAACCTTGCTCAACTTCACACAGTAAATCAGAAAGACAATATTTGAATCTGCATAGTCTGACTCTAGAATCTGCTCCTAAATGTGCATCAGATAATAGAATTCAGATTTCAAAGGCTCCTGTTTTCTAAGTTCAAGAAGCTAAGTTGAGTTCACATATTTATATGTAATCTCTCTCTAAATTTCTATAAAATATACTCTCTGCTTGACTAAATGTTTTTGAGTATTTGGCACTGTACTAGGCACAAGAAATAAAATGCTGAATAAGAATTTATGATCCTGCCATTAAGGAAACCAATATGGTAGTTTGAAAAGGGTGGTAACAGTAAGGATGGAGGGAAATGAATGGATTTGAGAGCTATTTAGGAAATAGAATTGAATGAAAATATTAAGGAAGAAGGAGAATTTCAGCTCAGAATAAAGAAGTGGGCTGGTGGGGTTGGGGAGAAATGAAGAGATCTTGCTTAAACATGTTGGTTTTGAAGTGGGCGAGGGTCATTAAAATAGGTAACTAATAGTTGAAAATTCAAGTCTAGATCACAGGAGAAAGTCCTGGTCCAAGGATATTAGAATGAAGAGCTATCTACATATACATGGTATTAATAAATGAAACCACTGAGGTTATGAGGTCACTCAAAGACAGGGAGATGAGAAGAGATTTGGGTAAAAACCAATATTTAAGAAGCAGGCAGAAGAATTGTTCCAGATCCTTATATTTAATTGCCCTCAAGACATTTGCTTTTTACAGGTTTCAAGGGCATCTCAAATAAAATACACAGCTCCCAGTTAAGGCAATGGTGCACTAATTTGTTTTGCACAAACCCTCCTGTTGAGAAAGTGAGGAAAAGATAGACAAACCTATTTGAAGACATTGTAAAGCCAAAATTAGAGGGAGGGCTTGTGGGACTAATAGCCCAGAGAGAAGGGAACCAGAGAAGGCCTGACATTTGGCATAATTTTCCTCAAGGCATTTGCATTTCAGATGCAACAGCTGAGAGGACTAAAGAACTGAGCAGAACTTCTATTAATAGTAGTCTCACATGGCTGAGAAAATTTATTGAAGTTCAAGGCTGCAAAGGAGGATGAGCTCTGGTAATCACTTCAAGTTTTTATTTAGGATTTGAAAAGAATATACTTTAAGAGTACTGATGTAATAAAAGTAGATTAGCCCTTACAAAAACTAAAACATAGTTTTGAATCAGTGCAATCCTTGATTGGATTAAGGTAATCCTAACTCCTCAGCAACCCCAGCCCCTTACCCACCAAAATTCCCTTAAAAACCCCAGTCCAAAACCCCTCAGGTAGGTGGACTCGAGGTTTCCTCCCATCTCCTCATATGGCTGTCTTAAGATTATTAAACTCTATCTCTGCTGTAGCTCCCACTGTTTCAGTGCTTTGGTCTGTTACCACACAATAGGTAATTGAACCTGGTGATCCTGTGAAGACGTTAAGTAGAGTCATGGAAGATATTTAAAAAACACCCAAATAAAACTTCTAGAGAAAAAACACTACAATTTATTTGAGACAAAAAATACACTGGATAGGGTTCACAGCAGATTCAAAACTAGAAAAAAAAATAATGGAACTGAAATACATAGCCATAGAAAGTATCCAAAGTAAAAACACAGGGAAAAAGAAGTTAAAAAAAATGAACAATGGGAAAACATACAGGTAGTTATAGTCCTTAAAGAAAAGAAGGGGAAGGGAAAATATCTGAAGAAATGAAGGCCAAAACTCTTTTCCAAAATTGATGAGAACTATAAATCTACAGATCTAAGATGCCCGTACAGTCCTGTGATAAATCTACGAGTCTCCTCTTAATCGCCTTTCTCCATAACCTCCATTGTTTTTGACAGTATCTTCAGGTTTGAATTTCCTGACACTATTGCAAATGAAGTCAATTTCTCTGGAAAGAGTTTTAGAGCTAACTTTGTATTAGGTTTGCCTTTCCCCAAGGACAAAATCTCTGAGTTATGTCTCTAGACCTAGGGACAGTATACTTTTCTCTGTGTGACACTTCTTCTTTAAGAGCTGAGTGCTCTGGGAGTTGGGAGATTGGCAGTGGTTTCAGATCTTCTTGGATCTGAGGCATCTCTGGGTATAAAATCTCTGCCTTATGAGCTGGTGTGGGGCAATCTAGGCCCCAGAATTCTCAATATGTTGTACCCAAGGTAATGCTTCCATCCTATAACAGGGTGCTGAGTAGAAGAGATTCCCACCCCTCTTGCCAACACTCACTCAGAACATACCTTCTGCAATAGGTAGTTGGGGACAGGGTAAGAAATGCTGATGTCCAACCTCTCCCGGGAAGATACCATAGTCCTATGACTGGTTGTTGGGGAAAGAGGAGGCCCTGTGTTCTTGAGTGCAGCAGCTTGGAATGGAATTTCTATCATGCTGTCCGGGTGCCCTGGGGAATGGGGCAATAGATTTACTGTCCTTTCCAAGTTTTAGTAAATTTTCTTAAAAAAGTGTTTCTTGATTTGCTGTATGCTCTTTTATATCACTTTTTGAGAGCAATATAATGGATGAATCTCAAACACTGACCACAAAAAACTATCCCTGAAAAGAAGTATAAATTTAATTGGATCAGTTTGTAAAGCAATTTATGTCCCAGGGCATTATTGTAAACAATAGAACAATCACCTAGGAAGTAGAGGAGTTTAATAGCTGGCTGTAACCAAGGAAAGAGACAATTAAAGGAAGACCTAATAAAATCACTGTCATCACAGGAAGGGTCACTTGACCATACCAAGGCTGTATCCTCTTAGGAGCAACAATAGAGGTTTCACATTGTTTGGGGCATGATGGATAAAAGGAGAGTGGAAGGGGAGAGGGACAGAACTTTACTAAGATAATACAGCCAGTCAATAAACAAATAAACAAGTAAAGAACAATAACAACAAGCCCTGGAGTAGGGGACCAGTACTCAGGGCCGTTATATTATCTAAAATGTCCAGTGTCCAACCAAAAATTATGAGACTTGTGAAGAAACAGGGAAGTCTGATCTATACTTCAGGGGAAAAAATAGCAGGCAACAGAAACTGCCTGTGAGAGTGACCAAATGTCGGATTTAAGAGAAAAACACTTCAAAGTAGTCATTATAAATATGTTCAAAGAACTAAAGAAAACCACGATTAAAGAAGGAAGGTATGATAACAATGTCCTCTCAACCAGAAAATAACAATAAAGAGATAGAAATGATTTATCAGGGGTTTGTGATGCCCCCAATATAACTGAGTCCCGGGGCAGTGTGCATTGTAAGAGATGGGAGAGACAAAAACATGGACACAAAAAGTAAGGTGAAAGGGTATGGGGAGGTCAGGGGACCACCAGCATTCCCATGAGCCAGGTGGTACTGACTGAAGTCTAGCAGCCGTTTTTATTCGCTTTTTCATGTTGTAGATTACAATGATTTCACGTGAAAAGCTCGTGGGTTAGCAGTAAAGCATATAATCTAAATGGGAACAAAGAGACTTTCTACTTTATCTAGTTCCTCATTTACTGAGACATGAACTCAGGAGAGAGATAGGAACATTGCCTCAGGCTTAGAATAGCAAACTGCTCTTATCTGCTGGGCTGACATCCTTTGATCATTCTCTCTGCCTTGGGATTACAAGCCCCAGTCCTTTGCAGACATCCAGGTGTAGCCCTCAGGCTTCAAGGCAGGGTCTGTTTGCAGACATCCCTGATACGTGGAATGTCGCCCTCAAGGTTGAACAGCTTTTGCTCAGTGAACTGACATGTCTACAGGTTGCTCTTTGGCAAAATCCTGTCCCACTCCTGGGGTTCTCATGTCTCGACCCTAACCCTCAACAGTGATTAAAAGGACCAAATGGAAATAATTGAGTTGAAAAGTATAATAACTAAAATAAAACTTTCACTAGAGGGGCTTAAGAGTAGATTTGAACTGGTAGAAGAAAAATAATTAATGAACTTGAAGACAGATTGATAGAGAGTAAGTAACTCAAAAAAAGAGAGCAAAAATAATAAAGAATAAACAGAGTTTCAGAGAAATTTGGGACATCATTAAGCATACCAACTAAAGATTAATAGGAGTTGCAGCAGGAGAAGAGAGAGAAGGGAACATAAACATATTTGAAGAATCCATAGGAACAAATGAAGAGAATCAGAAATGATAAATAAGAAAGTGAATATAAGCAAAACTGTAAACATACCTTGTTTCTCCTTTCTTCTCTCAGATTTTGTAAAAAATATAAAAATTTTATATCACAATAAGTATAACAATGCATTGTTGCATTTGTAACATATATCATGTAATATGTATGATAGTAATTCTACAAAAAGAGAAAAAAGGGTTATATAGGAGTAACATTTCTATGTCTTACTGTAGTTAAGTTAGTATCAGT
Organism: Cheirogaleus medius; assembly: GCA_008086735.1. NCBI lineage: Eukaryota > Metazoa > Chordata > Mammalia > Primates > Cheirogaleidae > Cheirogaleus > Cheirogaleus medius. The sequence continues at coordinate 9,100,026 of VBSM01003151.1, read as the reverse complement.
TAACTTATCAGAAGCAGATTATGATAAGATGCATAACTCAAGAATATATAGTAAAAACATAAATAAATTAAAATATGTTAGAAAGTAATGCAAAAGAAAGCAGTAAAGGAGGAAGAGAAACAACAAAGAAGACATGAGAGAACAATAGCACACTTAGCACCTAAATCATGGTTTCTAATACAATTCTCCAATAAAAGGAACCAGGGCTTCTTGAAGAAAGTGCTGATTCTAGGACTGGGAAAGGAAATATACAAGATGAGGCTATGGCACCATGTACTGCCAAAAAGTAAGGAAGTGCTAGGAAAAAAAAGAAAGCATGCTGATCCATGGGGAAAAATGGAATAGTGGAGGCTCAAAAAACATGGAATTAGATTTTTTAAATGCTGAAAGACAATTTCCAATTTAGAATCTGGTAACAAGGAAAAATACTTTAAAGAAATGTCAGAAACTCAGCTAGGCTATTATGAGCTAGGCTACTAGGTGTAGGAGCAGTCAACACAACAAGACAAAAATGAAAGTATCACTCAAGTTTTTAATCATTTCCTAATAGTAGGAGACTAAACCAGAAAAACAACTGAGTTTCCCCTGCTCCATTTTTCCCCATGGAACAACGTGCTGGTTGAGAATCAGAAGGATTATTAGTAGGGGTCATCTCACTGCTGAGAGAGTTTCAAAACATGGTTCTTGGAGTTTTATGGACTTGTGGGTTGAGGGGAGGGTAGGGGCAATGGCTAGGAGTGGATGAGTACTGAGTATGAGTCAGAGTGGAGAAAAGTGTCATCAAGCTCTCTTCCTCCTCCTCCCCCACAATAAGAAGTCTTCCATAAACTTGCCTGAGAGAGGCTTTGGCTGAAGGCCCCAAATAAATAAACCTCTAAATAAAGGCACCTGGGCTTTGAATGCAAATATACATAAAAGCATGGCTGGCCAGAAAGGTCTGAGTCCTTGATTGCAACTCCCTTCAGAGACTGCCATGCACTGGCTGCTCACCAAGTCTCATCAGGGGAGGGAGGCTTTCTCTCAGAAGACCTGCCAGGTAAAGCTTTTTGGCTATGAAAAAATCACACAGAGGGTCTGAAAAATCACATACAGTTTTTTGGCCAGGAACAGGACTCCTTAAAATAAAGTGTAATAAAGGCATTCTCAGAAAAACAAAAACTAGGAAACTGTCAGCAGCAGCCCTTCACTAAAAGAAATAACAAAGGAGAGTTCTTCTGGTAGAAAAAAACAAAACAAAACAAAACAAAACTCTCTCTCTATATATATATATGTATGTGTGTGTGTGTGTATACACACACTCACACACACATACACACACTGGCAGATCTATAGATTCAATGCACTTCATGAAAAATGGATATCCAAATGTCCAACAAGCTCATGAAAAAGCTTTATTCCATTAGTCTTCAGATAATGGAAATTAAAATCACAGTAAGATATACCTATAATCCCAACAGAATGGCTATAATTAAAAATACTGACTAAACTTATGTTGACAAGTATTCAGGTCAATTTCAACCCTTATGTACTGCTTACTTTGCAAGACTGTCAGTATCTACTAAACTTGTGCATACCATATGCTTTGGTCTGTGTTCCCCAAAATTCGTATGTTGAAACTTAATGGCCAATGTGATAATATTAAGAGGTGGGGCCTTTTGGAGGTGATTCAGTCATGAGAACAGAGCCCTCATGTATGGGATTAGCAACCATATAAAAGAGGTTGAATGGAATATCCTTTTTGCTCTTCTGTCCTTGTGCCATGGGAGGACACAGCATTCATCCCCTCTGGAGGATGCAGCATTCAAAGTGCCATCTTGGAAGTAGAGAACAGCTCTCACCAGACACTAAATCTCCTAGCATCTTGATCTTGGACTTCTAGACATCTTCTGATGTCTGTCAACTCAAGCAAATGAACCATTCTTAATTATTCAATCTTTTTTAATCAGCCACTTTCTGTTATATCTACAAACTAAATATCTCTGGAATCCAACTACTTTTCTCTACCTCACTTCCATTACATTATCTTAAGCCATCATTATCTCTTGCCTTGATTACTGTAATGGCTTTTCCCTAACTCATCCCCTTGCCTTTATTTTCTGTCCTTTCCAAACCCCTTCTCTATGGTGCAATCCAAAATGATTTTCTAAAGCACAAATAACAAAACCGGTCATATAACTCTTCTGTTAAAAGCCTTCATTTCTACCCCATTTCTCTCAGGATAAAGTCCATTGACTATAAGGTAACTCATAAAATGCTTAATGATCAGGCTTCTGCTGATTTATCCAGCCTCATCCATTTGCCTTCACTGTTTATCCGCTCTTCCCTCCAAATGCTTGCAGAATGTGCTCTATCCATACTGAGTAATTTGCAGCTACTAAAATATATTGAGCTCTTTCTTAAGACTTCAGAGTTCCTATATTGAAAGGCTTTAGGGGCAGTAAAACTGTTGGAAAATGGTGCTAAAAGTGCTATCTTGAAGCTTCATTTCCATAACAAACAAACCTTTGTGTGTGTGCTTTGTAGTTTGGTGGTGGTGCTAATATAGATTATGAAGGGCAGATGCCTCCCCTTGCCACCAATTTGCTCCAGACCTTTGCACTTGTAATTCATGATTTCCAGAACACTTTTTCTCTCTCCCTCCTTCTACCAATTCATAAGATCATTCTTCCAATTCAGATGTTACTTCCTACAGAAAGTCTTCCCTAACTCTTTAAAGCCAGATTTGGTGTTTGTCTTCAGTGTAACTTTAGCACTGTTAACTTGGTTGTGCTTCTATCATACCACTCCGATAAATTGGAGTCACTTCTTACGGGATGGATTCTAAAAATATTTATCTCCTTTTCTGGTTGGCAATATGATGGTTATAGTATGACTGTAGGAGCCAGAGCACTAGAATACATAACATCTAGTAACTGAGAACACAGAGAAAGGCTTAGAGCCTCAGATAGGTGTATATCCAGTAATTTTAAATGAACAACAGAAAAAAATGACTGGAGGAAGAGTGTAGGTGGAGTAGAGAGAGAAATTAGGTGTAAATTGCAACACAAGGCTGGGAACTAGACTGTCCAAGACCATGAAGAGCCTGTTTGGTGTTATTAAGGAGCTTGGTCTTTGTTTTTAGTGCAGTAAGATGTTGCGAAAGGATTTTTTTTAATCATGAGAAAATCTCTAAAATATATTAATTTAAAAAAATCAAAGTTTAAAACACAGTCGATAGAGGCTAATGTTTACTAAAAAATAAAATATGTATATGTATAAATGGAAAATTTCTTAAAAATATATAATTAGCTGAAAAACAGTATTTATTGCTTCTGGGAATGGGGATTTATGGCCTGGCATGGTAGTTGTACCCTTTATATTGTTTATATTTTCATTCTAGTGCATGCTCTTTTTCAAATAAACAAAAACTTTATAACCATGAATTTTGTTGTCAAAGATAGGCTAGAATCCTGATCTGCTTCCTGGTGAGTAAGCACTCACTAGTGCAAATGACTTCATCTCTGGACCTCAGTGTTCTCATATGTAAATAGGGATGATAATCATGCATACATATGGTTCTGAGGATTAAATAAATTAAGGATAAGCGCTTAAGTCAGAGCCTGACACATAGTAAACACTCTCTATATCTTACATATTACCATTATTTTTGCCTTTATTGAAAGTCATACAGGTCAGCAGAGCATAATAGTTAAGAACTTGAGCTTTGTAGTCAGTACTGAGTTCAAAATCTGTTTCTGCTACATACTCATTGTGTGACTTTTATCAGCTCACTTCCTCTCTCTAAGCCTCTGCTTCCTTACTATAAATAAGAACAACTACAGTGCTTATTTCCAGGATGATTGTGAGATCTGTGCCACAACAATAATAACGACAGCTCCCACTTTGTGGGCACTTTCTATCTGCCAAATTATATTAAGTGATTATAGATATTGGTTGATCAATAACTATTCTTCATATTATTATTACTAATGGATATGTGAGGTGAGAGAGGAAATATCAATAGCAGTAACTTCCATACTAGATATTGGACAATTACCAGTTGTCTCTCCAAGAAAGCACAAAAATACTGTAAGTTTATTTTTTAAAAATTTCTGTATCTTTTAACTCCCCTGGCCAAGTCTCCCTACCATCAAACTGTAATCCCTACAAAGTCAGTCACACAATCTTGGGCGAAGCCCACAGATGTCAAGATATTTGTGGTCCAGGTAAGGTCTCTATACATTGTATCTGACACCAAGTCAGAAAAGTGTATTTTCATGATGCTTATCCACATGGTACTCATCAGCTGCAGTTGAGAGTTGACATGAATGGTGAGATAGTACAGGACCGCCATGTTATCACTGTCCAAAATGATATATAAGAAGGGTCTCCCTGTGATATTGGCAGAAGGGATAGATATATTTTAGTTGATGAGACTAATATCCTTCTATTGCTTTTTCTTCAGCTAGAGATTATTTATGGGGACCAGGGACAAGCCAAAATACACTGGGGAAAGATATTTACCCATCAGGTATCACAGCTTGTCCTTGGGCAACTTGAATGTATTCAACACCACCATCTTCTGGAAGTGGTCCTTGATCTTGTCTTTGCTCAAGCCTCCAATGATGAAGGCTGACACAACTTTCTTGATCGTCCTTTCCAGACAGGTGGTCTAGAGATCCCTGTCTGGTCCTTCCTAGATGATGATAAAAAGGTTATCTTTGTCTGAGTGACAGATGGCTACATTGCACCAATTAGCCAGTGGTTCTGCCCATACATGTCCTCCTAAAATTAAAGGTCCCATCACCATCCTGCTGACCATATCATTCAGATACATTAACCCAATGCATTCTGAATTTCCACTGACTTCTCTAGACTCGAAAGAATTTTGGTAACAACATAGTTAGTAGAAGCTACATACCACTATCAGCAGATTGTGAATCTAATTCTTGAAGCCATGGGGACTGTGAGTTTTCTCAGTCAGCCCTGGGCCCAGTCTCAAGCCCAGATGGTATTGTCTAAGCAAATGAAGCAACCCCGTGTGTGAAGCATCCCCGTGCTGCTCTGACATTTATACCACTCATAATAGCCCATGAGCTGAGTATCATGAAGAAAAATGGCTACAGTTGCCAAAGTAACAGCTGAAGCTCATCTAGTCTCTGGAATGGCCACACTCAGCTACAAGCCTCAGGATGCTAATCTAGCCACTACTACAGTGATAGCAGTGGAAATCACCTTGATGTCCAGAAAATATATAGTCAAGAAAACCTTGGACACTACTGCATTTGTCACATGACTAGTAATGCTCAAAGACTTTAAAACAGGGCTGTTCCATGATCCAACCTGTTTAAAAAAAATAAAAGGATCACTGTGTGCATTGTGGATGGAGCAGGGGAGACTGGAAGCAGCAAAACCAATTAGAAGAATGTGATAATTGTGATATAATAAGAAATATATATTTGGTCTTTGTCCCTGTTCCTGGCACAGAGCTCCTAAAATCCTTGCAATTTCCTGAGTGGTAAGAGTGGGAAAAGCATCTTTTGTTATACATAAGAAGTTCCTTTCAACCTTATCTAAGTTTATGCTAATAAAGTGACTATTGAAGGATCTGGGCTGGTTGCCAGAGGAACCAACCATGTGATTACAGGATTAGAACTTTCAGCCCCACCCCCTGACCTCTGGGGAAGAGAGAGGGGCTGGAAATTGACTCAATCACCAGTACTCAATAATTTAATCAATCATGCCCACATAATGGGGCCTCCATAAAATTACTAAACTAGAGTGTTTAGAGACCTTTCGGGCTGGTGAATATATTGAAGTGCTGGGAGGGTGGCATGCCTGGAAAGAGCATGGAAGTTCTTTGTCCCTCCCCCTTACATTGCTTTATGTGTTTCTTTCATTTGACTGATTCTGAGCTGTATTCTTTGTAATAAACTGGTAATAGTAAAGTGTTGCCCTGAGTTCTGTGAGCTATTATAGCAAATTATTGAACATGAGGAGGGGGTCATGGGAGCCCCTGATTCATAGCCAAGTTGGACAGCAGTGTGAGTAACCTGGGGACCCACTACTTGCAAGTGACATCTGAAGTGAGAGGGTAGTCTTGTGGGACTAAACCCTTACCCTGTAAGGTCTGCACTAACAACAGATAGTGTCAAATTTAATTAAATTGTACACAACCAATTGGAGAATTAGAGAATTGCTTGGTGAGCAAATCCCACACATTTGGTGTCAGAAGCATTGTGTATAGAAAGAGTTTTTCCTTTAGAAAGTATTACAGTAATCCAGGCCATAGGTGGTCATGGCTTGGATAGTGCTGTGGCAAAGAAAGAGAGTGGTTATTATGTCTACATGCAAAAATTTATTTTATTGAAGACTTAAAAAAGCATCACATTTGATATTCCAAGGGGCAAATGCATTAAATGCATTCCACAGTGGTGGATATAACCACGCATAGATTCAAGTGGAGTGTTGATCTGGGTCATAAAGAACGGAAGAGCCTTTGCTGGATAGAAAAGAGGAGGGAGACGGGAAACATGGCATGAACAAATGCATGGGGATACAGAATTTTAAAAGGATGCCTAGGAAGCAGTAAATAGAACAATTTAACTGGAGTAGACAGGATTTTTAAGGGCAGGGTGGAAGTTAATGCTGGTAAAATAGATTGGTGCCAGATTGTGAAAGTTTTTGTACATGTGGCTAGGTAGTCTTAAGTTTATCTTCTGAGCAATAGGAAACTATGAAGGCTTTTGAATAGGAAATTGAAGAAATCAAACTGGTGGTTTAGGAAGATTAATCTGGCAGTGAAGAGAAGTAGTGATGAGAAGGAGAGATTCTGGAGGCAGGGAGGCCAATTAAGTTACCACAGTGCATGTGTCTGGCCTAAGTTAAATAAATAAATTCCAAATAAATGATTAGATTATGAATGAGATATTCTCTTAGATTATCCAGATGACAGTGGGAATGGGAAAATCCTACTATAAGGTCATTAGAAAGGAAAAATGTGTAGGATTTGGGAAAGTTACATAACTCTTTTTTTAAGATTTTATTTTTTAGAGCAATTTTAGGTTCACAGCAAAATTGAGAGGATGGTATGGAGATTTTTCATATACTCCCTTCTCCTACATATGCACAGCCTCCCCAATTATCAAAATCCTCCACCAGAGTGATACATTTGTTACAATCGATGACCCTACGTTGACACATCATCATCACCCAGAGTCCATGGTGTACATTAGGCATAGCTCTTGGTGTTGAACATTCATGAGTTTGGATAAATGTATAATGACATGCATTCATCATTATAATATCACGCAGGGTATTTTCATTGCCTGATAATTCCTCTGTGATCTGCCTATTCATCCTTCACCCCTCCCAACCTCTGGAAACCACTGATCTTTTTACTGTGTCCATAGTTTTGCCTTTTTCAGAATGTTGTGTAGTTGAAATCATACAGCATATAGCCTTTTCAGATTGGCTTCTTTCACTTAGCAATATACATGTAAGTTTCTCCCATGTCTTTTCATGGCTTGATAGCTCATTTCCTTTTAGTGCTAAATAATATTCCATTTCCTGGTTGTACAACATTTTTTTAAATCTATTCCCCCTATTGAAGGACATCTTGATTGCTTCAAGTTTTTGGTAATTATGAATAAAGCTGCTATAAACATTCATGTGCACATTTTTGTGGGTGTGAACATAGGGTTTCTCTTAATTAGATAAATAATTAGGGGTGTGGTTGCTGAATCACATGGTAAGGATATGTTTAAGCTTTTTAAGAACCTGCTACACTCTATTCTAAAGTGGCTGTACCATTTTGCATTCCTACCAGCAATGAATGAGAGTTCCTGTTGCTCCACATCCTGGCCAACATTTGCTATTGTCAGTGTTTTGGATTTTAGTCTACTAGATATGTAGAGGTATTCTCATTGTTGTTTTAATTTGCAATTCCCTAATAATATATGATGTTGAGCATCTTTTCATATGATTTTTGACATCTGTATATATCTTCTTCAGTTAGGTGTGTATTCTGGTCTTTTGAATTAGCCAGATGACAGTGGCAATGGGAAAACTCTGATATGAAAGTCATTAGAAAGGAAACATCTATAGTACTTGAGAAAGTTATTTTGAGCTTTTTGTTCCTTTTGAGTTATAATTTATATACCATGAAATGGTGATATATTTTGTCATTGTTGAGAATAATTCATGAGTAAAATCATGTAAAGTGCATAGTAAAGTACCTAACACATACCAATAATAGTTTCTTCCTTTCTTCCTCCCTTGCTTGCTATTTAGACATATAATCTAAAGTTAAAGAAAAATTAGGCATCAGGGCCTGATTTAAAGACTTTGTCAAATGTACAAACATTTACTAAGAAATGGATAATGTTATTTATTATAATAGTAGCCCAATTAACAAAGATAAATAATCAGGAAAGGTGGTACTTTGAGGGAGGAAGATGAATTAGGCTTTTGAATATCAACTCATTCAAATGCAAGATTCCTGCATGTGGTCAGAATTACTGAATTAGACTGAGAGTATTTCCCAAGAGGCACCAGTTGAAGTATTGATACTAAATAAGATTACCAAAGAAATGATTATGTAGAGTGGTCAGAGAAGAATTTATACTCTGAACCAGATGAAAAACTTTTCCTAATAATTGCTAAATTTCTATAAGTTAGGGAATATTCCACAATAAGTTCTATTCACACATCTCTTTCCAAGTACTTAACAAGTATAAATCCGTCATACAGAATTGGATGCAATCCCAAAACTTCTTTGTAAATTGATAGGTATAGAAAATAAATCTAAAAGAGGCTACAAAAATTAGAAAATTTATAATTTTTTAAAATTTACTTTGTTTTATGAATTAGAATCATATCATAAACAAAAAGAAGGCAAGGGCAAACTTATCAGAAACAGTCTTTTCTCTGCTCACCATGTCCATTCTTCTCCGTGGCCAGGTATGATTTTCTCTACCCATCTGGATGTTTGCCTTCCTGAAATCTGGCATCAGCATTGGCACTGGGAAGAACATAAGCCCAAAATAGAACCTTTGTTGCTATTGTGCCTTAGTGGTACCTGAATTTCAGGCCATTTGCTATTTAAATCTTTTGCCTATATTTCCTTCATACACCATTGTGTGTACCTAAAATTTGAATCACAGAGTGTTTGTCTGTTCCCCCATGCTTTAGTTCACTTACCTGGACTTGTCATTTGTCTCTTTTCCTGATACTTTCTTTGGTAGCACCCTCCTTTCAATTCAAAGTCATAGTTCAATTCACCTTATCCTAGAATTTCCCTCTTTTTCTTCCATTCAAGTCCTAGGCCAGTGCTTGCTAATTTTGTTGTCAGATGTCCGCAGATGCTTTTGCATGACTATATCTATCTTTTCACAATCCATTCTTCTTTCTTAGCATTCCTCACACAAAAGATGTCTAAATTTTCTACATTTAGTTCACAATCTCCCAGCATACTCCACTCAGGCACAACGTCTTGTGTAATGCCCTCCTTTCCAGATATTTTCTACCATCTGCCTCCATCAGAATATACTTATTCCTTATTTCAGGGCACAGATCTCTAGATCTCTAGAAAGGTGCTGTGTTCTGAATGTTGGGCCCCCCCCAAACCTAAAATGCATATGTTGGAACCTAATACCCAAAGTGATAGTATCAAGTGGGGCCTTTGGGAAGTGCTTAAAACATGAGGGTTCTACCCTCATGAATGGGATTAATGCCCCTATGAAAGAAGCTCAGGTGAGCTCCCTTGTGCCTTCTGCCATGTGAGGACACAGTGTTTAACCCTTCTGCCATATGAGGATGCAGCAACAAGACATCAAGGAAGCAAAGCAACAAGGAAGCAGAGAGAGAGAGAGAGAGCCCTTACCACACACCAAATCTTTTGGTGCCTTGATCTTGGATTTCTCAGCCTCCAGAACTGTAAGCAACAAATTTGTTATTTATAAATTACCCAGTCTAAAGTATGTTGTTATAGCAGCCCAAGTGAACTAACACATAAGGTTAATTTGAAAAATAAAATCTGGTTTACATAATAATGATTGATTATAAGCTAAGGTACAAGTCTTACTAACATATAAGATTTTATTTTTCCTTGGGTTTTCATGCTTTAAGTCCAAATAAGTATAGCTGGCAAGAGAGCTATATTGAGGGTTGGGATTATCTTTGAAACACTCTTCAAAACATATCATGTAGTCAGTACTGCTATCATCCAATTTCTCTATTTTGTCTGAAGAATTATCTCCTGAGAATGTGCATTTATAAACAGTTAAATACTCCAGCACACATCTACTCTTTTTCTAGAAATATATTTTAGATTCAACATTGAATGCATATTAGATATAATTTTCTCTGCACAGTTCAGTTATAATATTTCCCAAATGCAATTATCATATTTAAATATAGTCTATTCCCCAAAGATGAAAACTTTTAATATTTTGAAAGGAAATCAGTGTAATATAAAATTAAACAAAAAAGATAAAGAGTATTGAGGACCCTATTACAGATAGGGAATGAAAAAAAAATGAGTCTTCATCAAAGCTAATGTAGACCATAATGTAATCTGGCAAATTAGAATAAAAACACCTTGGAGACATTAATAACTTTAGCAGCTTAAAAATATGCACAGTCATCACCATCTCCTCTACTCATACCCTCTGCTTCCATTTCAGACTTCAAGCCCTCTCAATACTCCTCATAAAGATGATAGAACTAGGGTTGTGTTTGCAACAAATACACATTAGTAACAAATTCAACTTAAGCCCGAATAATTTATAATAGAATCCTTTAAAGTGAGCTAATTGCTACATTTTCTATGAAACCTTCACCAAACAGCCCTATCTAAAAGTAATGATTTTCTTCCCTGAACTCTATTCCTACTACTCTTTTGGCACCTTTATCATAGTCTAATATGTATTGTTGTAGTTTGTGTACATGTTTTGTCCTTCATCTAAAGTGCATACTCCTTGAAGGAAGATACCATGTTCTATCTTTGAATCCCTAGTACCTATTAGAATATCTAGCCCATCAAAAATCATTACCAGGTCTGAAATAAATAATCCCACTTTTATTCATGAATTCACCATTGATTCATTTGTTCAACAAATATTTATTAAGTATCTATAGTCTGCAAGGTACTCTCATAATGAGAAGGCATACAGTGATTAATCCAATACGTGGTTCCTAGCCTCATGGAGCCCATATGCACATGGGGGAGACAAATAGCAACAATTAATTAGCTAACAAATTACTTAAAATATTATAAATGGAAGGAAAACAGAATAGTGGTTGGAGGAGTGATTGACTACAAAGAAGATGCACAGGGGAACTTTTAGGGTGAAAGAACTATTCTTTACTTTTAAAATAATGTATCTCTACTGCATTAGGATGGTGAAAAACATGTTTATATGCATTTGTCAAAACCCATAGAATTGTAGGTTACAAAGACTGAATTTTAATGCATACAAAAAAAATCTATCAGGATATAGGGGGTATTTCAGGAGGGACTGCATACTGTGACAAATAAATCTATTAATATCTCTTTTACAAATGTATGATATGATTACACTAAAGGGAGTGGGAAAAATGGTCTGACCTAAGTAACTTTGAAAAACAATGTTTTGACTGGAAATTGTAAAACTAAAGACAAAAAGAATATTATGTAATACTGTACTCTAGTTGGTAAATTTGTTTCTCATGGAGATACAAGTTAACAATTATAAAGCTATTGTCCATGTATAGTGGGGTTGAATATATAACTAAATGGATGCTGAATAGTGGCAGCCATGTTTCTTAATGTTGGAGTGAGAAGTTAAAAATAAGCATGAAAGGAAGGCTAGAATGTATCATGTGATATTGGATTAAAGTTGGAGATATCTGTATAAAGTCATGCTTAGCTTAATATAGATATATATCAATACATAGAAATATTTATTGATATGTTTATATACATGGTTTTAATATACATCTATATGTTTTCTTGGTCTGTCCACTGAAAAGGCCTATAAACAATGACACCCCATTAGCAATAAGTATAGCCAGCACAAAGAACTTGGTCTCTAAACACCATTCTTCAATAAAATAAAAAAGGACTCCTTGGAGAAATGCCTGATTAGCAATAAGTATAGCCAGCACAAAGAACTTGGTCTCTAAACACAATTCTTCAATCAAATAAAAAAGGACTCCTTGGAGAAATGCCTGATTCTAAGGCTGGAGTTAGAAATATACAACATGAACCTGGATCATCTTTTAGTGACAGAAAGTAAGGAAGTGCCCTCTTGCCAAAGGAAATCTCACAGTGATGGGGATATGTTAGAGGGCCACTGGAGCCAACTAAAAGTGTTGCCAGTAGCCAAAACTGGAATAATTTGAGCAATAAAATCAGTTAAGTAGTATTGGATTACAACCCAAAGTATAAAATAAATACACAGGAGCCTATAGTGATACTAATAAATTATTGAATAAATCAATAAAAATGGGGGAGAGAATAAAACTTTTTCTTACAAAGAAATTTCAAATAATATATGCAGATACTCCTCCCTCAAGGAGGTGAAGTTTAATCCTCCCTCACCCCCCATTAGGACGGGCCAGACTTAGTGACTTTCTTCCAAAGAATATAGTAGCAAAAGGTAAAAACAAGAACTTTACAATGAAACCTAGCAAACAGTAAATTAACCAAGTGGTGGAGGTTAATAAAATCAGTGGTGTCATATGGGTATCATGTAAACTCTGACAGATGTGATGAGCAAGGCACTTCATCTCTGTGGTATTCTTCCCTTAAACCTCTGACTTCTCTCCAAATTATGAGAAAAACCCCAAAAAAATTCATATCGGGGGACATTCTACAGGATACCTGGTCAATACCCCTCCAGACTTTCAAGGCCATGAAAAATACTGAAAAACTAAGAAAATGTCACAGACCAAAGGAAACTTTGGAGACATCATATCTAAATGCATGGTGGTAACCCTGCTTTGGATCCTGGAACAGAAAGATCTTAATGGAAAAACTGGTGAAATCCAAATGAAGTCTGGAATTTAGTTAGCAAAAACATACCAATATTTGTTTCGTAGTTTTGACAAATACACTATGGAAATGTAAGTTGATAACAATGGGGAAATTAGGTGAGGGGTATAAAGAAACACTTTGTACTAATTAAGTTTATGAAATGTAACAAGTGACTCAAATGGTATGTATAAATCCATGAAAGAGTTCAAAGATCTCACTAAGATCTTACTGCTATGTCTTTATCTTCTTAGAGACCCTCTCCATCCTTCTGTCCATTTGTACCACATCCAGAATAATCTCCCTACAAAAAATTCTTTCATTATTCTACTTCTCTGATCAAAAGCCTATTGTGGCTCCCTATTTCTGTACGAGAAATCCCAAACTCCTCAGTTAGATATGCAACTTTCCTTCATCAACTGATTATTACATTATCTTTCCAAACTTATATATAAATATAATATTAATTGAATAGCTGGATAAGTAACAAATATTTTTTAATCACCAACCATGAGTCAAACATTCTGCTGAGAACTTGGTACTATAGAGAGATTTAAGATGTTGTACCTGCCCTGAACTTGTAAATAGAAAGACAAACAAATAATTCTAAATGTTCTAGGTGCCAAAGTAGAATGGAGAAGGCAACAATACATGGATAAATAACACACAAAGAAGGGAATGAGAAAGCTGAGTTTTGAATGAAAGTAGATGTTTACCAAGTAGAGAAGTGCATTCAATTTAAAAAGAAACAATGACAAACTTAGGAAGCCATAAAATAATGTGTGTAGGGAATAGTTACTAGAGCATAAGGTATATGGTAGAAAGAGGCAAATAAGACTAGAAGAGCAAGTTAAAGTCAGACTGTGAAGGGTCTTGGATTCTTGGTTAAGAAATTTTGTTTTCTTTATGGAAGCTATAAATAACCTCTTTGTTGAAATGTTAAGTCATCAAGCACAGCATTATATATCATTTCACATTGTTCTCTAGTTGTTTTTTGTATGAAACACTCTTTAACAAATTCTGCTTTGCTACCTAGGTTGCAAACCAAGTCTTCCATTCCTGAATCCCAATATTACACAGCATAGGAGTGGGTTTATTGAGTAGTGGTTCCTGAAAACTTTTTGCTTAACTTATCTTTACTTATTTATGCCTGGCATTCTTGCTCACTTGTAAGACAAAATCAATGGAATAGAAATTTCTTGTTTTTTGAGAGTCACATAAGTGAATATGCTTTGTCTGGTATTTGCATTTCCAAGAATTTCACTAGATACATACTGAACTTCTTTCCTTGAATTTCAGTATCAGTCAGTATTATACCATGAACAAAATATTGTTTGGTCATTTGCCCTAGTGGCCTTGAATTGTGAATAAGTACTTTCTGAATCCATAAGAAAGAAGCCAGTTACCCCGGGCATTTTGCTCAAATACCTGGAATCCTGGGGATTTTCTCAGCTTGTCTTATGGTGACAGTCGGCCATAACAAAATTGGGTTATAGGCTCTTTTCTTGTTCCTCTCAAAATCCCTCATGTTACTGCTGAACAATACAGTATCATTGTGATCTCGAGAGACAAACGGAGAGTTACTGAACATTGTGTAAGTCAATCAATTTTTTCTTTACTCTCCTCCTCTTTCAAGGGAAATAGATTGCATGAAACACTTTTGCACTGCCAGAGAAAATCAATTACAGTTTTAAGACCAACAAATGTGTGAGACATTTTCATCTCTATCTTCCAGATGAGAAAACAAACACAGAGAGGCTAAGTGAATACTTTAAAATCACAGCGTCAATTAACAGTGGTTATAGGACAAGTCTAGGTCTCTTGAAGCAGTAATTTACAAAAACTATAAAGTTTGCCAATAGCCCTGATAACACAAATGCATTTTACTAGAACACTAGAAAATAATCAAATGGCCAGATGCAGAATACCCTGGCCAAATTTCCATCATGGAAAGATGCTCTTCTGTGGATTGCAGTTCTGAAGGCAGATGTTGCTGAAAGCAACCAGGGCAATTACAAAAATGACAAAATCAGGTTTGTCATGTAATGCATTCACAGACGAGAAAAGCAATATTTTTCCTGTACAGTATCAACCACTGCACATAAAGATTATTTTATGCAACTGACAGAAACATTACAATACAAAAAATGAGCACATTTAATTGGATGAAAACCAAAGAGACAAGACTGTGTATGTAAATCCAAACATCTATAATGGTCACTGAAGGTGTTCTAGATAGTCACAACTCCAAAATGAAGCTCCTGATTACTTTGAGCTGGGAATTAGGCTGTGTGATCTGTGTGACAGCTGTGACAGGTAATAAAAGAGAAGTTCCAATATAGAGACACAATGCTGCATAATAATGTCACAAGAAGCAACAGATAAAATCAAGATTCATTAGAATTTGAACTTATGGTTAGCAAAGATAGTTTTATTCTACAGAGATTTAGGAATAGGGAAAGTTCTTTTTTTCCCAAATTAACAGGAGATATGGGTAGTCCCAAGGTAAGATAATGTCTGTATGTTCTGATATACCTAAGCTGGCTCGAAGCAGTTTTCATGTTTTCTCACTCTTATTGTTCTGTGAAGTTTATTTTGCTATTCCAATTCCCAGGAAGTGAAAGATACAATCAATTTTCTTTTCACTTCCCAATATCCTTCTACTATACCTCTTCTTTGGGGACGTTCTTTCACCAGCCTGATGACTACCCAATTAATTCACACAAGTGAAAGGAAATTAATATAATAAGTTCAAAACATAAAAAGATAATATCTTACAGATGTGAAAACAGAATTTTCATTAAATTTAATGAGAACAATGAGTATTTAGCCTTAGGTATAGTTGTATAACAGTCCAGATGACATAATTTATTTTCCAAATTCTGAGATATCAGTAGAGAAATCTTTCTCTTACAAACCAGACCTTGCCATTTTTTTCCTATGCCTGTATAAGAAAAATACCAAATAGAAGGTTAGAGAAGGAAAGGATGGCATAAAGAGAAACAAGGGGTTTTTTTCTCATAAAATAGAATACAGTCATACATCACTTAAAGACAGGGATAGGTTCTGAGAAATGTGTCATTAGGCAATTTCACTGTTGTGTGCACATCATAAAATGTACTTATACAAATCTAGATTGTATACCTATTGTTCCTAGGCTACAAACCTGTAGAGCATGTTACTATACTCAGTATTGTTGGCAACTCTAACACAATGGTAAGTATTTGTTTATCTAAAAATATCTAAATCTAGAAAAGGTACAGTAAAAATATGATATAAAAGATAAAAACTGGTACCCTTGTGTAGGGCACTTACCATGAATGGAGCTTGCAGGACTGGAAGTTGCTCTGAGCGAGCCGATGAGTGAGTAGTGAGTGAATGCGAAGGCCTAGGACACTACTGTACAGTACTGTAGTTTTTATAAGCACTGTACACTTAGGCTACACTAAATTTATAAAAACATATTTTTCTTTCTTCAATAATAAATAAATCCAGCTTTGACTCTTGTAATAACACTTAGCTTAAAACACAAACACATTGTACAGCTGTACAAAAACAGTTTCTTTTAATATTCTTATTCTATAAGATTTCTTCTATTTTTAAAATTTTTTATTTTTTTTTAACTTTTTAAACTTTTTTGTTAAAAACTAGTATGCAGACACACAGGATTCCAGGTATTGCCTAGGCCTACACAAGGTTAGGATCATCAATATCACTATCTTCTTCCTCCACATTTTGTCCTACTAGAAGGTCCTCAGGGGGAATAACATACAGGGAGCTGTCGTCTCCTATGATCACAATGCCTTCTTCTGGAATACCTCCTGAAGTACCTGCCTGAGGCTGTCTTGCTATTAACATTTTTTAATAAGTAGAACAAGTATGCTCTAAAATAACAATAAAATGTATAGTATAGTAAATATATAAACCAGTAACATAGTCATTTATTATCATCAAGTATCATATACTGCATATAATTGTATGTGTTATACTTTTATACCACTGACAGTGCAGTAGGTTACATCAATAGGCAATAGGAATTTTTCAGCTCCATTATAATCTTATGGGACCAACATTGACCAAAACATCATTATGCAGCACGTGACTATACATGCTGATTATATTTCACAAAACTTTTCTTTTCTTTCTATATCACAAGACTCTACTTTAAGAAAAATTCCACCTGTATCATAACTCTTAAGTAAAACTGGAAGGTAAGGCATTTTATTGAAGAGAAAACTGAGGAAGGAAAGGTTAAATAACTGTATTAGTTTTCCATTGCTGGATAACAAATTATCAAAATTTCAATGGCTTAAGAGAGCATAAATTTGTTATTTCACAGTTCTGTAGAGCAGAAGTCCAGATGATCTTGACTGGTTTCTCTGCTCTGGGTTTCAGAAGGCTGAAATCAAAGTGTAAGCTGGTCTGTGTTCTTATATGAAGGCTCTAGGGGAAAATCCTCTTCCATGCTCATTTCAGCTGTTGGTGGGATTCATGTAACTATAGGACTGAGGTCACCGGTTCCTTGCTGGTTTCTGGTCAGGGGTTGTGTTTACCTTCTAGAGACCATCCACATATTCTGACTCATGGCTCCTTTCATCTTTAACATCAGCAATGGTGGTTTTGTTACCGGCATTCGAGTGGAGGGTTTTTTGTTCTTTTTTTTCTTTTTTGGTTTTTGTTTTATATATATATATATATATATATATACACATATATATATACATATATATACATATACATATATATATATTTTATTTCAGAATATTAAAGGGGTACAAATGTTTAGGTTACATATATTGCCTTTGCCCCACCCGAGTCAGAGCTACAAGCATGTCTATCCCCCAGACGGTGTGCACTGCACCCATGAGGTGTGAATGTTGCCATCTCTGCCTCCCCCACAACCTCCCTGACACCCAGTGAATGTTATTCCTATATGGGCACATAAGTGTTGATAAAGTAATACCAATTTGCTGGTGAGTATATGTGGTGCTTGTTTTTCCATTCTTGGGATACTTCACTTAGTAGAATGGGTTCCAGCTCTATCCAGGATAATAAAAGAGGTGCTATATCACCATTGTTTTTTGTGGCTGAGTGGTAATCCATGGTATACATATACCACTAGTGGAGGTTTGTCCAAGTTCTTCATGTTTGTCGGGAAAAGAATTTCAGAATGCACCACATCAGCCAAGCAAGCAACAGCTTTTATTGAAAGCGAAAGTACACTCTCAAGGAGGAGAGTAGGCAGACTCAAAAAGAGCAGCTGCACTGGAAGGAAGTGGTTTTAGATCTTTTGTATGCTAGTTTTACTAATTGAGGGGAGGAAGAGTCAAGGCCACGGGGTTGGCTTTTACTAAGAATTTGGGTAGTAATTCCTAGAATTGGGTTTTCTACCATTTTTATACTTCATATGGTTATCTTGGAACTGTCATGGTGATTCAAGAGTGGATAAATTTTAAAACCATGATGTAAAGAATCTTGTAATTAGCCAAAGTTCATGTAAGGTGGCAAAGGTAGCTGACAGGATGGTGGAAGCCGGTTCTCGCCTGTGGTTATCAGCCCCTCTAGTTAGCTTCTGCTTAAGAGTTGTTTACTTTAACACCTGCACCAGATCTTCAAGCCCCTGCATCAGGTCTCAGCCCTGTCTCCTAGTCTCCTACTCTAACAGGTTGAGTTCTTCTCAAGCTTTAAATCTCTCTGATTTCTCTTTCTGCCTCATGTTTCCTATCTTCAACTTGAGAAAGTTCTCTGCTTTTAAGGATTCATATGATTAGATTGGGCCCACCCAGACAACACAGAATACTCTCTCTATTTTAAGTCCTGTATACTTAATTACATATGCAAATTCCTTTTTGCCACATAAGATAACATACTCACAAATTCTGGAATTAGGGCATAGATATCTTTGAGCAGGGGTAGTGTCTGGCCTACCATGGTAATCTACTCAAGACCAAACAGCTAGTAAGTGGTGTAGTAGTTTGTTGTTAAAATCTAGAGCTCTTCCCTCTTAGTGCATAGCTCTTTCCACTATATTTTGCTTCCCTGTAAGTCATTTTCTTTCCAGGTTAGTTACCAAGGGACCACTAAGTCCTTTTACCATATTGGGCAGTAAATATTATATCTTGAGAATAAGCAATGTTGTCAAACATGGAAAAAATTAGAAACTTTTATTAAGAATTCCAAGAAGCCAGAGGCTTCTAAGTAATATATTGCTCCCAGGGAAGAAATCTGCAATTTTTTAGTCAAAGCTCACAATTTTAATTATATAAATCTAGTAGGTAAAGGAAACTTCATTTCCTTATAATAAGATATCATATTTTCATGATATGACAAAATATTGACTAGAAAAATTATCTAAGATCAGCTAGGATGTGATGAATACTTTCCCACCTGATAAAGTATTTTAAGGGGCTCGATATGATTAGCTTCTCTTACTGTGTGAATCCAGTGAAGAGCCATACTTTTCTCTTTCTAATTGAAATTCCACTTGGTGACACACATGCATGCACATGCATGTACACACACACACACACACCCCTCTCAGAATTTTCAGAAGTTGGTCTCCCATTCTAAGCCTAGTACTTAGAATTAATAGATCTGAGTTCTAGTCTTACATGTGCTATTATCTGTGTGATTTCAGGCCAATCACTTCAGCTCTCTGGGCCTTAGATTCCCAATCTCTAAGCTAAAGAACATGATCTAGATGACCTTTAATGTTCACAATAGCTCTAATTTTCTATAATTCCATCATCTCAAATATTCAAATTAAATATCCTTGGCATCCTATCCATTTATTAAGTGCTACTTTTGCTAGGAGGTTTTCTGAATGTCTACTGGCCTTTTGAATGAGAGATCTTACATGCCAAACTTTGAATATTTTGAATTTAAAATTCAATTAGTCTTCTACATAGCTAAATTATTGCCATTGGTCTTATTGCTATATTTTTGACAAAGAGGGTGCTTTCTGAACAATGAAGTCTATACTATTTTCAAAGAGTTACTCTCTGACCATAGAGTATTCAGTGGATGAAATGCCTTTGAAAGCAACTTAGTAATTCTTAATTTAACTTTATATTTTCTATGTATTTTAGAAGATGGAGATAAAGATATGTAGGCTGAAAACCCCAGTGCCAAAGCCTCCTACTCCATTTTAAATGGTGCTCAAAAACTTGGATCAAATTTCTAGTGGGAAGATGGGATATGAGGCCTGATCCTTGGTCTTTGCATTCAGCAATCTGGTAAGATGGCTGCAAAAAAAGATACAATGTGATAATTTTTGCTTGAAGTAATCTAACTTCTATAACAAGCCAACTCCCAAATTTCAGTAGTTTAACACTGAAGTGTATTTATTTACTCAATGCCTATTGTTTGGGATCATGGGAATGGGGGAACTTCTACTCTACACAATTATTCAGGAGCATAGGCTGTTATCAGCTCTGCAATCTTCAATAGATTATTACCGAGGTCACCCTGGCAGTCAATGTACAGCCAGCATATTAGAAAAGATCACAGAAGATTGAAAATAGAATATTTTAATGGGTCAAGCTCGGAAGAGCATACATTATTTCCCTTTACATATCTCTGGCTATAAATCATCCCTATGGCCACACCTAACTGCAAAGGAGGCTGGGAAATGCAGTCAGGTCATATGCTCAGAAAGAAGAGGAAATGTGGTCAATGATGAGCTAGAGATCTCTTTCATACATTACTTTAACTAGTGAAAAGTGGCAAGCTTGCAAATGCTCAAATTCACAGAAGTCATATTTGCAGATAGTTTGGCATCTCTATAGCATTCCGTTCTCATGTAACAAAGTCTTTGAAAATTTTGACCAATTATATTGAGGTATGTCTTAGTCCATTTTGTGTTGCTATAAAGGAATACCTGAGGCCAGGTAATTTATAAAGAATAACAGTTTATTTGGCTGACAATTCTGATGTCTGGAAAAGTTCAAGGTTGGGCACCTGTATCAGGCAAGGGCCTCAGGCTGCTTCTACTCATGGCAGAAGGTTAAGGGAAGGTAGTGTGTACAAAGGTCACATGATGAGAGAGGTGAGAAAGGAAGCAAGAGAAAGAGGGGCGACGTGCCATGTTCTTTTCAACAACCAGTTCTCATGGGAACTAATAGTGAACTCATTCATTACCTCCAAGGTGGCACAAAGCCATTCATGAGGGATCCACCCCATGACCCAGACACTTCCCATTAGGTCCCACCTCTAACACTGGGGATCAAATTTCAACATAAGGTTTGGGAGGACAAACACCCAAACAAGGTATAATTTACACAGCATAAAATCTACCCATTATATGTGCACAATTCAATGACTTTGAGTAAATTTATACAGTTGTTCAACCATCACCACAATCCAGTTTTAAATTATTTCTATCACATCAAAATGTTCACTTGTACCCATTTGTAGTCCATTCTCATTCCCATTCCTAGTCCCAGGCAACCACTGATGTGCTTTCTGTCTCTATAATTTTGCTTTTTATTAATGAAATCATACAATATGTAGTCTTTACATCTGCCTTCTTTCATTTAATGTTCAGGAAGTTCATCTACATTTTTTCATGTGTCAGTAGTTCATTTCTTTTTACTGCTTATATGGATGTATCACAGTTTGTTTATCCATTCACCAGTTGATGGGCATTTGGGTTAGTTCCAGTTTAGGGTTATTACAAATAAAGGTACTTCAAACATTTTTGTACAATCTTGTATAAATGTGTAAATATATGTTTTCATTAATTTTTAGTAGAGATCTAGGAGTAGAACTGCTGGGTCAAATGGTAACTCAATGTTTAATATTTTGAGGAACTGTGAAACTATTTTCCAAAGTGCCTATACCATTTTATATTCCTACTAGCAATGCATGAGAGTTTCAGCTCCTTCACATTCTCGCTGGCATTTGGTATTGTCTGTCTTTTTTATAATAGCCATTCCATAGGTAGTATCTCATTATAGCTTTAATACACTTTCTTTTGAAATTTGAAACTTGATGCCCTGGTTGTATGTGCAGGAAATAATCCTAATAGGTTTATATGTATTTACATCATCATTGACAGCACTTAAGGAACCTAAGTGCATATAGGCACTCATATTACCTCTATTTCATCATTTCCAGGAATTTGCCTAGTTCTTTTCATGCTAAAGTATTTTACTATAATAAATCTGTATCAGTCAGGGTTCTCCAGGTAAACAAAAGCAGTATATTTTTTATATATAAATATCTATGTGTTTGTATATATATATATATTTATATATACATAATTTATTTAAAAGAATTGGCTTACACAATTGTTAGGTCTGGAAAGTCAGAAATCTGTAGGACAGGCAGGAAGACTAAAACACTGACAGGCTGGAAACTCTCAGTCTTGTAGAAGAATTTCTTCTTCCTCAAGGAAGCTTACTTTTTCTCTTAAGGCCTTTTAGTTGATTCAATGAGGCCCACCCACATTATTGAGTATAATCTCCCTTAGTTAAAGTCAATTGATTATAAAGGTTAACCACATCTATAAAATACCGTCACAGCGACATCTAATGTTTGAATAACTGAGTACTATAGCCTAGGCAAGTTGACACATAAAACTAACCATCATGATATCTATTGGAGGAAGAATTGCAGCGCAAAAGACTTATTTCCTAATAGCTAAAAATCTTTTAAATAAAATACCTGATTTAGCTATAAAAAGGGCTGTTTTATTCTATGGGGACAAGTTTTCAAGCAAAGAAAACTTAGTTGGTTCCCAATGATTATTATTTTCAAGACCATTGATGTACAACTATATTAATAAATCGTGATCAATGGAACATGGAAATGTCAAAGTGGTTAAAAGAATTCTAGACAAAAAGCCAGCTAAAATGTATATCATAAAGGAGTAGAACCCCAAATCTGGCACATCACCTGCACCTAAGCTCTTCAGCAAACTGAATAATTTGATCTGTACTGTAAGAATGTAAATACTTGATAGAGTCAATAAGGCCAAATGAATGATTTTTTTAAAGCACACAGATATTATATTAATAAAATTATCCACATAGAACAATTATGACACAACCTTGAGGATGATTAAACTTAATTTAGCCATACTCACTAATACCTTTAAAGTGATTTACATATATGATGAGTTATTTTAAATCATGTTGCCCTAAATGATTCTACTTATATATAAAATCATATGAAGTAATATCTACAGCAACAAAAGAAATGGCTATTTGAAGCAACTCTGCATAAAGTTTAAAATCAAAGAAACATACGTATGTTTCATTTGCCAGCATTATCACTTATATTGATCATATCTGTACTAGTCAGGGCTCTCCAGTGAGACAGAATCTATCTATCTCTATATATTTATATGAAAGGGGATTTATTAGGAGAATTGTCTCACATTGTTATGAAGGCCAAGAAGTCCCATGGCAGGTCATTTGCAAGCTGGAGACCCTGGGATGCTGGTAGTATGACTCAGTACAAGTTCAAAGGCCTTAGAACCAAGAAGGCTGATGGTGTAACTCTCAGTCTGGGATAGAAAAACCTGATAACCTGGGTGGCCACTGGTGTAAGTCCCGGAGTCCAAAGTCTGGAGAACCTGGAGTTCTGTTGTCCAACGATAGGAAAAAAAGAGTATATCCCAGCTCCAGCAGATAGATTGACACACTCATCTTTCCTCTGTTTTTGCTCTCTTCTAATTCTCTAGCAATTTAAAAAGGTGGGTTTTGCCCACCCAGTCCACTCAGACTCACATGCTAATCTCTTCTGGAAACACTCTCACAGACATACCCAAAATATAATGCTTTACCAGGTTTCTAGGTATTCTTTAATCCAGTTAAATTGACTTCCAAAATTAACCATCACAATGCTCATAAGATAAATTCTTCCTTTCCTTTTTGTCTTTAGATACTCAGCTTTCAAGTTTTCATTGAGAGAAGACGAAAAGAGGAACAAAAATCAAGTGCAAAAGAAGCACGTTTTCGTAAACAGATGAGTCAGTGAAAATTATTTTCAACATTTTTCCTTAATGCTTTTACCTCCACCCAAGAACTCTATTCTGAGGCTGGGATGGAGATATGCCTATAATGGACAAAATCTTCATTGATTAATCATAACACATTCATAACACATCTGATGATTTTGCTACTTTCATAGAAAACCATACCAAAATCCTTCTAGCCAATTAATTACCCACAATTTGTGATGTTGTCTTGTGATAACTATGTTTATACTCTAAAAAGATAGAAATCTAAAATTCCAATTATACCCATGTAGAAAGGCTGACTAGTAGTCAATAAAAGACAAATGATCGCTTTCTGAATATAAATCAACAGTTGAGTATAAGATTCTTTGTCACCAACTATATCGTTGCAAATGTGCCTTCAACATGCTTTTAAAAAGCTCCTTGACTTTTGTTCCTTTCTCTCAGTAATCTCTATCAATGACAAATTCATACCCTGGTAAGCCTTTATTTAAATTGTTTATTACAGTTCTTAATTTTTAACATGTATTTTGGAGAAAGAACTTAAAAGGAGTATGAGTAGAAGGGAACTGTGCTCTGAAAACTTTAATGTAAAATACTGTTTGGTTATTAAATATGGCAAAGGCATTAGCACAATGCCAAATAGAGTATAGAAAATCTTTATTCAATATGCTCATGACCTAAAAGTATGAATACAGGATTTCTTGAATTATTCCAGCATTCACAAATTTTACAGGACAAGAGATAAATCTAGCTGATGTGCAGTAATATTTAGTGTTAGTGGGCACTTCAATTTCAATGATTTACTGCTTGCCATGTTATTCATGAATTCTTGTTTTATTTTCAGGCATTCAGGAGTCGAGAAAAAGCATTTCATTCTTTTGCACATGGAGTTATTAATTTTTAGCTTTAATTAATGAATTGACCAAAGATACACAAAATGTAAGAAAATAATGATTACATGAGTATCCACCAGGCTCCTTACTCCCAGTCTACTTCTTCATTATTTTAGTAAACATTTCCTAGATTTGAAGAAAAAATATCTCCCTAAACCATATAGTTTCCTAGAACATACCTCTTTTCCTCTGACTTCACTGCAGGAAGCTACAAAGGAATCACACCAAATAAAATAATTTCTTCTGAATAACAGAAACTTAATATCACTATATTTCTTAGGTTTTATAAAGTTAAGTTATTAGCTACCCAAACCCCTAGAATAGTTTGTGCAGCAAAAGCCATACTTTTATTATGAGATTTGCTTCTGGTGGTTATTAATAGCCTTCAATTCTTTTTGTCTCCAATTTAAATAAAAGATTAACACTGACACATATGATAATTTAAAAATCTCATAAATTGACTGAAAGGAACGTTTTCAATATTTCTTAATGGATTTTTAAAAATCTCAATGACTCTGAACATACTTAGCCTTTACCCATTTGCAAATGACCTGGCCATATCTCTTCTACTTAAATTAGCTTACAGTTCAAGTTTGATTCATTTTTCTTCTTTAATAAGATTAGAAAACGTGGTGTTAGCTTCTATAAGCTGGAAAATCTCAATAAGGAATACAACTAAAGGAAAGACAAAAGAAAATTTTAAAAAAGAAGAAATGAAAAGGCTTCTTATCAAGACGTTGGAGTGAAATATTTTCCAACTTATATCTACTAATATAATATTCTACTTTTCAATGGTACATTATGTAAGATAATTTAGGCAGAACTTTCTGTTCCTGAGCACAGTGGACTCCTGTTTTCTATTTCTTACAAAAAATCACCCCGAGATTTCCGGAGAAACTAAATTTGTAAGTCATATTAATAAAAGAAATGGCCACTTTATTTGGGATAATTAAGAAAGTTTAGTGACTTTCCTGGATGGCAGACAAGGTATTAGTAATCAGGCTAGTTTGCTCACAAAATACTATGATAGGCTATGGCGATTGTTTCAATATTAATATTGATATTTTTCCCTAAATATTTTACCTCATTTAATCACATCACACCTCCACTAGATAAGTATTATTGTTTGCATCTTTTAAACATGAGAAAACAGAAATTAATGTGAGATGATCTGTTCAGGGGATAATGCTATTAACAGTCAACTAAGCTTCTACTTCAGGACTGGTCAATGCTAAATCCACTAATCCTCTTTGAACATAATGCTAACTAGACAACTAGAGTGATGTCACAGACTAAACTATTTGGATTTTCAGAATGCTCATAGATAATTTTTCTCATGATACTCTTGGCAACTGGGGCTTGACTATCTGGAAAGGTATGAATGAAGATGAGAGTATAATGTGGGATATGAACTGGGCATATGGAGATGGATATGGATTCATGAACATGTGCCAGCATGGGGGAGATTTCTGGGGATGATATTGAAGCGGTCTTATCTTCCCTTTGTCCTGTGTAACATAGTTAGTAACAATGTGATATAATAAGTTGATGATATATTGGTAATTTTCACTTTCTGGGAACCAGAAATTAAACTATTTCATCTGTTCAGAACATGGACCCCTTCTTCTCATAGTTACTTTTCATTCTTCAGATCTAACTTAGCTATTAGTTCCTCTAGGAAGACTTTTCAGAATGCCAAACCCCAAACCTAATGCCAGAATCCCATGTTGCACAGTCTTATAACACACTATTTTCCTCCATAGTACTTAATCACAATTTTACTGATATTAATATTATCATAATTTTCAAACCACCAATACAAACATATCACTGCATGGTTTCATGTATTTTCCTTGGCAAAGACTAACTTAGGAGCAGAAGGTTACCTACAGGATTCACAGACATAAAAAAAGTGCTCACTGGTGATGGCAAAGGGATGCTAATGCAGATTATACTACATTAATATCAACTGTAGCTCTTTTTTTACACTTCTTCCTCGTGTCAACTGATGATCAAATAGAAGTTGAATAGCAATCATTTCAAGAAATATCATTAATAAAATTAAATTTCAAAAAAGCCTGGAGATAACTTAGAAGAAAATAAGTAACTTTTGGGAAACCATTTAAAAATAACTGCCTAAACTGTCATTGTAACAGTACCTTAAATATGTACTGTTTACCAACTGGCAGGTAATGTATTAAGTGCTTTACGGAATATAAAAACAAATAATATGTGAATGTGATTACTTTTCTTCATTAATTCACAGACTAATAGAAAGATATATCAAAGTACATTGAATTACACTAAGGTCTACATCAGAAGTGTTTACAGAATTCTAAAATAACAATAGTTAGGAAACTGTCGGAGGAATTTAGGCATTATCTTGGGTCTGGGCAAGAGTATTGATCAGTACAATGGATTCTAAGGGAAATATTAGGTAGTATTGCTCAGAAACAAATGACAGTTTTTAACTGATTTCACGCAGGCAACAACGAAGGAAAGGGAATTGTAGCTATTTTTAAAATATTTAGCATGAGAGGGTCATATGGTGGTAGCATTGGCCAAACGAGTAAGTTGAGAAAGAGTAAATTAGAGAGAAATGATGTAAATATGTTTTGCTAGGATTTGTCCTGAGTATTGTACTTCCTCAGAGCATATTAAATGTTTTGAGAGATACTTTACATCCCTTGAACATGTGGGCAGAATTAAGCATAATGCTGCAATAATTAGTATTTATTAGTTATAGTTTTTTTCAAAAAGACTGATTCCTTTTGCTAAGCAGAATGACATACTAAGAAATATCCAACTATTTCTCGCAATAGGCTCTAGAGAATCTTGAGTAATTTCCACCATTCCTTCTTGGTGTCATGGGAAAAATGTAAGTTTTAGAGTCAGATGGTACTGGCATCCAATGTCACATTTTCCAATCAGTCTGTGTCAGGATTTGGAGGCACTGTTGCCTCATCTTTCTAAGCATCCATTTTCTCATGCATAAAATGTGTATAGGAATATCTAAGTTATAGGTTAAGTTTGAATATTGAATCCAATAACATGTGTAAAATAACTAACATAAGTCTTGTCATGTAGTAGACAGCCAAAATGCTAACCTGTCCCATTTCTTCTCAAGGTCCATGAACTCAGATAAGGTTTTTGTTTTCAAAATATTTAAACTCATTCAAGATAAATGTATCCACATTGTTAAAAATGATTGTGTTTGGCATTCTTTATATTGAAAATAACTAATCAAGAGTTGTGATTATTGCCTCAGGATTTTGAGATACAGCTAAGAAATACTTTGAACCATTCTGAGAAGTGTTTTGTAAACAAGAAATTGTGAAATGAGTATGGATTTCTAATTGGGGCTCTCTGATTAAGCCTTCCCTCTCCTAGGAATACCTCTCTTTGATCCTTGCTCAAAATACTGTCCTTACTTTCTTCCTTTTACTAACAAGTTTCTTTAAACAACTGGCATGTCCTGGATTTATTTTTTTTTTTACTTCTTTTTGCCTCAGTCCTTCGATTCTAGGTCTCTTCCTCTGTGCTACTGATATCGTTCTCTTAAAAATCATCTCAGCTGTCAAATTTAATGGCCACTTTCATGTTCTCATCCTGCCGGTGTGACAGAGGATATGTAAAAACCTTGATAAGTATGGTGCATCTTCCAGATTCATAAATTTTGCACAAAGATTCAAGAAATATATTTTATATCAAAACAAATTATGTGGTAGAACACTAAAGTTGCTTGAAAATTGTCTTAGTCTGTTTTCTGTTGCTTATAATACAATACCTGAAACTGGGTAATTTATAAAGAAAGGAACTTATTTCTTACAGTTATGGAGGCTTAGAAGTCCAAAGTTGAGGGGCTGCATCTGGTGAGGGCCTTCTGCAGTGTCCCGAGGGGGCACAAGGCATCACATGGCAAGGAGACTGGGCATGCTAGCTTAGGTCTGTCTTTCCTTTTCTTAAAATGCCACCAGTCCCACTCCCACAATAATCCATTAATCCATTAATCCATTCATGAGGGCAGAGCCTTTATGATTCAATCACCTCTTAAAGGCTTCTACATTTCATTATTGTTATATTGGGGATTAAGTTTAACATGAGTTTTGGAAAGGACAAACATTAAAACCATAGCAAAAATATAAAGCACAACAGGAGATTTCAAAGAACTGTCATAATTATAAATGGCTGCTCTAAATCAATGCTCACTAAAGCTCTCATGTTGATTTCTATTTTTGCCTTACTCTTCTGGTCCTCTTCCTATCTCTCATTGCTTCTCAGATTCCCTCAGTAGCTCAATTTACTTCTTACATGTGGGGATTCCAAAAACCTTAATCGTTTTCCATCTGCTGTTCTTTAAACTGGTGGCACAACATAATCTGGAGTCTTTGTAGTGGCAGACAAAGCAGGACATCACCATTTGCTATAGCTGTTCATATTTACTGTGGAGTGGCTAGTCATGGGCCTGAGCAAATAGAATTGAACATTGCACACCTGGTGACTCAATAAATGAAGAATTGTTAATTTTTTTTTTTTT
>VBSM01003151.1:9060187-9070536 GCA_008086735.1 Cheirogaleus medius | reverse complement strand
AAAAAAAAAAAGAAAAGCAAGTAAAGAAAAAAGAAATAGCTCCTGGCATTCTAAGAGAGAACTTGGTAGAGGAGCCCAGGAAGACTTGACTTCATTTGGATGAAAAATAAGGGTGTCAGGCTTCAAGTGTCTTGTATAAGGTGGGGTGAATTCCCCCAAGAATTGAAGAATTTTATAATAAGGAAGTAATATCAGTACTGTTGCCTCATTTCTATTTGTTCCTTCTGCTCTCTAATACTGAAGTGATGAAGGACATCTTGAAGTCTTTTGGCAAATCCATTCTCTGTTAAGTGCATAATCAGGCTAATAATGAAATATACCATCAAAGAAGGAAGCAGCATCTCCTGCAGGCAACAGAAAATGTCAAACTGAAGATCCTTATTTAGAATACCCCTTAATAAATAATGATCCTCACTTGAGCATTCGCAACCACATTTCAACAGTGAGTCTACAAAGACCTCCTTTAGAGCACCAAAAATTCATCTGATTGGCAGTGCTGCTTTGTAATTGCATTATTCACAAAGCACTCGTGTTTTTCATAGTGTCATGCTTTATATTCATCTTTTAGTACCTGATAGGATGTAGTCTGCTTTAGTAGCTCAATGAATATGTGGAAGTCAATTGAGGACACCTCAATTTATCAATTTTTCAAGTTCTTCTCCTCCTACCCTTCCTTGCCCCATCCCTCCAAACTGAGAAAAATACGTTCCTAGTTTTAAGAGGAAATTACTTCAGCTTTCCTTTACATGCTCTTATCTTTCTGGAACATACCCCGAGGAATCTGCTGACAACTCTTTCCTTTAAACAGCTTGTCCTAAAATTACATATGCTTCAGATTCTAATTCCTGGTTTGTCTGAATTGCTTCTTTCCAAAAATGCTTTTGTGTCTTGCCCTTGCAGCAAAGAATGGATATATCTCTGTGAAAGATACATACATTACCATATTGTAATTTAACACCAAACGTGCTAGCTACACCAACTCTGTATTTGTCAAGATCTTGAAAAACACATGGTCTTCACATTTTGGCCATTTAAAAAATAAAATATTTATGGGATGTACATTTACCAATCCTTGATACATTGAAATGAGTCAACTTTCATATTACATTGTTGGCTACTTATCAGGGCAGTATTTGGAAATATTTTACCTTGGACTCTTAAAACAGGACAGATTTCATATATTTCATTGTCCAAAGAATAATCTAGATACCAAATGATGTGAAGAACTCTGACAGTTTCTTGATTTCATTCAAATGAATTTCAGAAAGCATTTCCCTTAAGATGTCTTTCCATTTTATATTTTACTACATGTACTTGAATCTGTAGGCAGATAATTAGTGCAACTTTTTGCATCTCAATCAGAGCTTTTTAATGTCTGAATTGATTGGTGGCTCTTCTCCAACATGCATTTTTTTGTGCATGCTGACCTTGCTGTCAAAATCATGCTATGGACAGCATTTATATTTGTCCAACTCAGTAATGCTGCTACTTAAAGCATCCATGTTCATCCCCTCTAAAAAGATACCAATAAGTTATACTGATCATTAAAAAATAAAAGAGGGAGCAGCATATTACTACACAGCTCAGTATATTTCCTGTGTTGTCCCTTAGTTCTATTTTTATGTATGTTTGCTTTCTCCAGCACATATAATCATAAAAATTAATTTTGCTCTTTTTCAATTTTGCATGAACATGAGTTATTAATTTAGCATGGAATAATGGATAACACTTGGTAGATTAATGGGAGATCTAGGTTTTAATTCTACCTCTGACACTAAAGAGCTCATGACCTTGCATAAGTCTTTTCCATCCTCTAGGCCTTGTTTTCCTTATTTCAGTCTATAGTACAGTTTTATTAAGCAGAATAGGATATGAATCTATCCCTCATAGATTGAAATCCTGGCTCTGCCACTTACCACGTGTGTGATCCTAGGTAAGTTACTTAACTTATATATGCCACAATGGAGATAATAACCCTGCCATATAGGGTTGTTGGGGGGATTGAGTTTATTAAGGCAAAGAAATTTGAATACTGTCTGGCAGTGGCAAAGTTCTCACCAAATTTTAGATATGCTAGTCTGGAAAGTTAGGCTATTGGGCCTGATAATATAGCTAAAGTCTTCTAGTTCTATAATTCTGTTTCTGTGATTGTACATAAGCTCCCTATGAACAGCGCTTCTTTGAAATTGTTCTTCCAGAATATTTAGCACAGCATTTTCCATATAGTGCATGTTCAAAAATATTTGATGAATTAAATGAAGCAAAGTAATAGAAAAACCTATATTAAAGCAAAACACAACTCTTTGTCTACTATTGCCAGAAAATTTTCACCTATTGGTTTTTCAAAAATATATAGAATTTTTTAAAAAGTTTTAAAAGCATCACTATCAATGAAAACAAACCATTTTAATTTGTCAACCAATTTTCAGATCCCAATTTCAAGATAGAAATTGATATTCTATCACAAGTAGAAGTTAGATTGCCTGAGAAGCAGGGTACTTTAAAAGGTAATGATAAGTACATTCCTTAACTTATTTAGACAGTTGAAAATTAAAAGCAAAGTACATTTAGAAAACAATACACGATGTCAAAATATGATATGTCTGACATTTGAAACTTCATTTATCATTCATTGTCTCCCCCTGTGAATATGAAATTTCTTTGTGTTCTCTTAAAAATATAAAGCCTTTTGTTCTTGTAAGTGACTAGCTGAAACTGGATGCTATGCAAAAGGAATATGAAAAGAAATAGAAGTTGATAAGAATGGTTGAAAATGTCAGTTGAATATCAAGCTCTCCCTTCTCTGTACTCATCATAACCAGGATATATGTGTCATAGTAATCACCATATTATATCATAATGACTTACATATGTGACTTTTTTCTTAATGGACAATAAGCTTCTTGGAGCAGGGACTATGTGTTACTGATCTTTGCATCCTTCATTTCCTGATACATAGTAGGTGCTCAATAAACGTCTGTGGAATAAATAATTGAATAAATAAATGGAAAGAAAAAATGAATAAACTCATCCTTACCTTTATGTCTCTGAGAATTAAGAAATCCCAACTAAGGGTTTCTTTTCAGGTGTTTGTTCTATTGTTTTCTACTTAGCAATTATTTGAATATCATCAGAAAGAGAATGGATGAGCAGTTGGTTTGAATGCTCAGGATTCTAAAAGCAATTTCGATGTGACAGGTTACCAGGCTGGAGCTACCAAAGTGGCTGACTGAATTCCTGACTTAAAGGCAGAATTGAATGTTAGGACACAAGTACATGGGTATCCTGGTCAGGAATGGGTTTCTGATGGTTTGTTCTGCTGCTTCATCGGTAAAATCTAATGAAATGGTTGATTGTCTTGAATTACAATAGGTTTTGTCTTTATACCTCTATCTGGCTACTCTTATAGTTCTAGGACTCACAGACTTCTGTGAGAAATAGAAAAGTAGAGAAAGAGGGTAGGTTCATATGGGACATTGGACTTAAGGCAATGCACATACTTCTAGTATAGTAGCTCTTAGGAAATTGGGTAATTCAGCTACCCTCCTCCCTTTTCCTCATTTCCTATGTGTTCACCTCTTTGAATAGCAGAGAAACTGTAATTTCCTCTGGACGAGTATCTATATGTCTTAGACTTACTTTTATCTTCTTCAAGACCTAAATAAACAATCTTATAAAAGGAAAGCTTTGATGATAGATTGATTTTAAGTGGGAATGTTTAAATTACAGCATATTTTTGAATATTCAGAATGTGGGCATTCAGTGCCAAAAGAGGCTATTTAGTTCAATGTCCTCATTTAAAAGATCCAGAACCCGAAGACTAGAGAAGGAAATAAACTTGCCCAAGATCATGTGAATGTTTGATCAAAGTGTTGGGACTAGCATTCAGATGCTCCATGCAGCATCCTACTGTTCTTTCACCTACAGGGATTTTCCCTTAGAAAAAATGCCAAGGGATCCTCCATGTAAAACAAAAGATATTCCTAAAAGGAAACTTCCTGGAAAAGTTGAAAGAAAGGGTACTTTTCATTATTTTAAGCAACGTGGTAAATTTCACAACTAATCTCTTCACCAAATGTAGTTATAGGTACTGTGGACTGTGCATTCTAAACTTTGGTGGGCCACGTTGAAGTATTTCTTGCCTTCTGGCCACCCTCCTTTCCCTGAGTTATAGCCCTTTCCTTGTAGAACAATTTAAGGAAAATAGAGTATTAATAGTTTATAGAAAGAAGCAGTGACAGATACATCATAGGAAACAAATTTGAAGGGAACAGTGAATACAGTGTTGTGGTCCTCAACATTCCACAACTGATCTTCAGTGCACAGCCTACATGTAGATTGAACAAACATTAAAAATGCCTTTACTTCAAAGATTTGAATAGACACTTTACCAAAGGAGATATTTAGATATAAAATAAACTCATGAAAATATGTTCAATATCATTAGTCAAAAGGGCAATGCAAATAAAAATCACAATGAGATATGGCTACATACCTACTAGAATGACTTAAAAAGATGACCACAGGAAGTGCTAATGAAGAAACAAAGCATCTGGAACTCTCATACATTGATCGTGGGAATACACAATGATACAGCTACTTTAGAAAATATGGTGCATTACCTAGCTCCTATGTGTTGTCATCACAAACCAAATCTTAAATAAATGTCCCCTCATATTGCTTTGCAATTAGGAGATGCTTCAAAATATATGCTGAATGAATGAATAAATAAATGAGAGTTTACCTTTGACACCCTTGGAAATACACTATTAAAGCTCTTTCCAACATAATATCGTCATTCACCTATATCATTCCTCATCGCTTCCCTTACTTAGAAATTAGCTAAGAACAAATAATAGTTTGGAAGCATATAGAAGAGCAGGGATCTGGTTTCTTGTTCATCACTGAATCTCTAGCACATAGCACAGCACTCAGTACATAAATGTTCACTAAATACCTGATGAATTTTGAATTGAAGTTTATCAAATAGAAGTGTCTATCCCCCACTTCCCAGAACGAGTTTCTATTAATTATAGTACTTGGTACAACAATAACAACAACAAAATAATTTTTCATTTCTGAAATTTAAAAACAAGGGGTAAGATATCTAGTGTTGAGGACTTCCAACAGTCCCTTAAATGTATATCATGAGGATTGCTGTCTAATGCACCTGTTTGCACAGCCATTCCTCCCTAGAACACTAGCTTGGAAAGGCTACCATTATAAGAAATTAATAGCAAAGCAAATTTAATATTAAGGTAGAAATCTAGAGTTTTGTTTTTTCTTTGTACAATTATCTATTAGTTTTTATTATCATTCCTCTAAGACTTTATATATTATTTTGATATGTTTGGTTTGCCCAAATTTGTAAGTTGTGTTATCATTCACAATTTCTCTAGAAAACTCATACTAAACCAAATATTGAGAAAAAGATCAAAGAACTAGTATAATACATGTGGTATTGAGGAGTGGTTAAACACAGCCTACATGTAGATTTAACAAACATTAAAAATGCCCTTCCTTCAAAGATTTGAATAGATACTTTACCAAAGAAGATGTTAGATAGAAAATAAACTCATGAAAATACGTTCAATATCATTAGTCAAAAGGGCAACGCAAATAAAAACACACCTACTAGAATGACTTAAAAAGGTGACCACAGTAAGAAAATAATTTGTCAGGTTCTTTTTGAAGTTAAATATAAGCTTATTATATAAAACAGCAATCCTACTCCTAAGAATTTCTTCAAGTAAAATGAAACATATGTCCACAAAAGACCTACGCATAATTGTTCATAGAAGCATTAATCATAAAAGCTCCAAACTGGAAACAATCCAAATGCTCATCAAATAGTGACTGAATAAACAAACTGTGATATAGCTATCCAGTATGATACTACTCCACAATAAGAAGAAATAGACTGCTATGCAGCAACACATGAATCTTAAACACATTAAGTGAAATAAACAAGACACAGAAGACTGCTTACTCTATGATATCAATTTTAAGAAATTCTACAAAAGGCAAAAACTTAGTGACAGAAAATAGATCATTGGTTTCTAGGGCCCAAGTGTGTGGGAAAGGGATTGATTGAAAGGAAGACCAAAGAAACATTTTGTGGTGATGGAACGTTCTACATCTTGAATGCAGCAATGGCTACACGGCTATATACTTGTTAATACTCACTGAATTATATACTTAAAATTGGTGAATTTTATTATGTGTAAATTAAACCTCGTTATAGTGAGTTTAAAAAATTCTTTGGCTCAAAAGATTTCCCACAGCAGCCAATCATAATGCTTAAAAAGATTCATCACTAGTCCTTCCCTTGGTGAATTCCTTAAAGGCATCCACTGAAATGTAAATCATACCTGGCTAATGTCATATATTGAGTTGTTGTTCTTCATTCACAACTAATTGTGAATTTGTTTTTCCATTTAACTTTTAGCCTCCTGCAGTGATATATGGGAATGGGACATAGTGAATACAATTGATTGTGAAGGAATAGATATGAGAGGTCAAGAGCAGAGGGGATGGTAACATGGTAGGGTTGGCATATCATAATGAATGTTGTGTGCAACAATAGAGTCAGTATTGGGTACAACATCATGGAGGTGAAAAGAAATGAAAAGAAAATGGAAAAAGGAAGGGAGATTATTTGTTATGCACTTAATTGCCAACACTTTCCAAATAGTAGGTCATATGATCTTCAAAATAACCCTAGAAAAAATATAGTTATCACCAGTCACAATTTTACTGAGGAGGGAATTGAAGTACAGACAGGTAAAATAACTTGTCCAAGATCACAGCCAGTAAATGGCAGAGTTGGGATTTGAAACTCCATACACCTCCTAAAATGTGTTAAGGGAATATATTTGTAAAGTTCTCATCTCGACAATAAAGATGATCAGCAGTTGCCACCAAGGATTCAATTTTTGTACTCCTGTGCATGTAATTCCTTGATTTTTACCTAAGTGACTCATAGGTTTAAAATTGGAAGTAGCAAATCCAATTTACTGTAGAAATTTTCTAGAATTGAGATATATGAAACTAGGGAGCTGGCTTTCAATGGGTGAACCTAAAAAGTTATTGAGACTAAGCGAAGACTTAGTCATTCTGTGCCAATGCATGACACAGAAACACTGCAATCTATGCTATTAGCTCTGGAATTTAATCTAGATCAAAAGAAATGTCCACAGCAAACATGAAAGGCCAAGAAAACCACTTTCTTCTTCCCAATGCACAGCCTACATAAAATAGTCATTTCTTATACTTACCGAGTTAGGGAAAAATAAGGTTATATTTTTCATGAATCACAAAAATGGTTTTAGCTTCTTTTATGTTAGAGTTTAGTGTCACCATTTCTCAGTAAAATTATGTCATATTAATTAACTTTATGTCCATATCCTGACATTTTCACTCTTTCAAATTTTACCTCTGATTAGACAAATGCAATGTCCCTAAGAAACTCACAAGCCAATAGAAGAACAAAATTAGATAAGCATTTATATCCAAAAAATGAGATTATTGCCTTGTAAAAATTTGTCACTTTCAAATTATAATATGAAACCTTCAAAACACAATAATTGAAATTAAGAAATAGTTCCCATGGTACTTCTGATGAAAAAAATATTAACTTCATTACTGATATCCTCATATTCTAATATTTTACAATATAGCTGACTTCATTTTCTGAATGTGGGACAAATTTCCAGAGAGGACCTCAGCTTTGATTTTTTTTTATTGTTTTCCATAATCCCCAGCTGTATTGACATACTAGTTCCTATCATTCTTTGTTTCTTAGCTACAATCTCAGCACCATCTAGAGAGAAAACTAGCTCAATAATCAAGCACTTTAGGGAAGCTGAACAGTGCACTTCATCAGAAAAAAACATGGAAAAACATCTGAAATTTTCAAAGTAACTGCAAGATTTATTTAGCCCAAGTCAGGTAATATCAAAACTCCAGGGGCAAATATTAAGTACAAAGTGCCTGAAGAGAGTTTCGTAGTGACTGCCAAAGGGCATGTAGATTAAAGAGCTCCAAATCTTTTTTTTTTATTTCAAAATTTTTATGGGACTACAAACGTTCAGGTTACATATATTGCATTTTCACTGCCAAATCTTGACTTAAAATCAAGGAGGTATATTCTACATCTACTTCAAATCTTGTGTGATAGTAGGAGTGGTCTAATTGGGAATCTATAAGATGAAAATAAATATGTAGACTGGACATTAGCTAAGTTCCTAATCCACAGAGGCACATACTAGCTATGTTGTGTTGGTCAAATTATTAAATATTAATCTCTCTGAACCTTAGTTATCAGATTTATATCTGATTCTTATAGGAAAATATTATCTCCCCCAAATCTTCTCCTTGAAACAAGACAGAGCAATAAAGAGAATGGGAAAAAAAATAGTAAACTATATTTTCAGTGAAACTAGAAAACAGAAGAAAATTACAAATTCAAAGTATATGTAAACTTTGCAAAAAAACAGCTGAAATCAGCAGAGCCATATAGGAAACCTTATCAAAAGCAAAAACAGGAGTTGCAAGGAAAATAGGAGCATAAGGGGGTTTTCAAGGTGGCACATCTCAAAAATCATCATTAAATAGATATTTTAAAAGAAAGAGGGGATGACAAGTATTACAGAAATACATTAATAACAGAATACTTTAATTCATCAAATTAATTCCAAGGCAGAGCAAGTAAACATAAAATAAGTAAGGATATAAGACACTCAAACAACATAATTAATGGGGTAGATTTGATGGACATGTAGTGAACTCAGCAGTTCAATAACATAGAATGTATCTTATTTTTAATTGCCCACAATGCTCCAGGAATATTGACCCTATATTTGCTCAATAAGGTAATATAAATAAATTCTTAAGGAATACAAATGATACAGATATTCTATTATGATATGGTAAAATTAGAAATTAAAAACAAAGTAAAAAAACAAAGCACCATTCCATCTATAAATTAAAACACATACAGCTTTCTCTTACATACAATTCTTTTGTCAAAGGAGAAGTACAAAGAGAAAGTACAGCATTTCAAGAAAATAGTAAAATCAAAAGCACTATATTTAAGAATCCATGCAATACAGTTAAAATAATGATTGGAGAAAAATTCACAGCTTTAAATATTATAGAGCAATAAGGAAAAAAGAATTAAAAGATGGTTCCAAAAAATTGTTTTTAAAAACCCAACAAAATAAATGCAAAGAAAGAAGAAAAGAAAAAGAATATCAGAAGAGGTAATTAATAAATACTAAAACAGGAAAAACAATAAAATTAATCCATAAAAACCCAAAGCCTGTTTCTTTGGAAAAAATCAACAACCAAATGCCACCAGAAAAGCTTGCCTTAATTTTTAAAAAAGGTAGAAAAAACCCACAAAAATAAGAGATAATAAGGGGGTAACAACCACAGAAAAAGAAGGAATTAAACAAAATCATGAATAGAGTTCTTTATACAAGTACATGGAAATACAATTGAAAACTTGAATGGAATAGATAAATTCAACTCAAACCAAAATTTGCCAAAACTAATCTACAAATAGCTTAGTTTTCAAAGAAAAAAATAGAGAAATTTCTTAAAGAACTCCCCTCTAATAAAAATATCAGGCCTAGAAGTTTTCACAGGGAAATTCCACCAAATCACTACAAACAGACAGTTTTAAAGATTTAACTGGTCCAGAATGTGACAAATTTAAGTTTTTACTTTTTTTTATAAATTTAGTACAAAATTGATCCCAAAACAGGACCAAGATTGAACACTAAAATATATAAAATAGGCCAAATATTCATGTAAAATTCTAAATACAGTGTTAGCAAAGAGAATTCAACAGCACATTTAAAAATACTATTGTCAGGTCCCATTTGTCTATTTTTGTTGCTGCTGTGATTGCCTTTGGGGTCTTCTTCATAAATTCTTTGCCTAGGCTGATGTCTAGAAAAGTATTTCCAATGTTTTCCTCCAGAATTCTAATAGTTTCACACCTAAGGTTCAAGTCTGTTACCCAGCGTGAGTTGATTTTTGTGAGAGGTGACAGGTGTGGGTCCTGTTTCAGTCTTCTACATGTGGCTATCCAGTTTTGCCAGCACCATTTATTGAATAAGGATTCTTTTCCCCAGTGTATATTTTTGTCTGCTTTGTCGAAGATTAGTTGGCTATATGAGGATGGTTTTATATCTGGGTTCTCTGTTCTGTTCCACTGGTCAATGTCCCTGTTCTTGTGCCAATAAAAAGCTGTTTTAATTACTATAGCTTTGTAGTGTAGTTTGAAGTCTGCACAGCCAAAGAAACAGTCAAGAGAGCAAACAGACAACCCATAGAATGGG
>VBSM01003151.1:9028962-9060087 GCA_008086735.1 Cheirogaleus medius | reverse complement strand
CCGTAATATTTGTACCCCCATAATATGCTGAAATAAAAAAAAATTTTAAAAAAATACTATTGTCATTAAATATGAAATGTCTGATTTCAAACCAAAAGTTTAGTTTATGATATCTCAAATAAGAAGCAGTACAATTAATCAAAGTATATACCTAAACTATCGACACAGTATCGCCATCTTAATGGTAGCTTGTTTATGCCAGCAGCCAGTGGCGATGAAATTGCAAAAGGCATTTTCCACAGCTTGTTGAGAATTGAATATTTTTCCTTGCAAGAAGTGTTTCAAAGCCTGGAAGAAATGGTAGTCAGTTGGTGCAAAGTCTGGTGAATACAGTGGATGGCAGAGAGTTTCCAAGTCCAGCTTCTGTATTTTGAGCAGCGTTGTTTGTGTGACATGTGGTAGAGCGTTGTCTTGCAAGAGGATTGGCCTGTCTCTATTGACCAATCTGAGCTGCTTAATTGCAAGCATCCTCATCATTTCATTCAATTTGTTGCAATAGACATCCACTGTAATCGATTGACCAGGTTTCATGAAGCTGTAGTGAACAACACCAGTGCTGGACCACCAAACAAACACCATTAGCTTTTTTTTTTTATGAATATTCGGTTTTGGACTGTGTTTTGGCACTTCATCTTTATCCAACCATTGTGCCGAATGCTTGAGATTGTCAAAAAGAATCCATTTTACATCGCACGTACCAATACGGTGTAGAAATGGTTCACCTTTATGTCATGACAGCAAAGAAAGGCAAGCTTCAAGGTGATTTCTCTCCTGATGCTCGTTTAATTCATGGTGAACCCATCTATCCAGCTTTTTTACTTTGTTGATGTGTTTCAAATGGTCCAATATTGTTGGAATAGTAACGTCACACTTTGCTGCCAATTCACACATAGGTTGAGATGGATTCGCTTCCACTACAGCTTTCAGCTCATCGTTATCCACTTTGGTCTCAGGTCACCCACATGGCTCATTTTCAACATTAAAATCACCAGAATGGAACTTCTCAAATTATCGATGCATTGTACGTTCATTAGCCACATCCTTCCCAAACACTGCATTGATATTTCAAGCTGTCTGTGCTGCATTGGTTCCATGACAGAACTCATACACCTCTAAAGCTCTGACTCAGGTGCAGCAAAGGCCATACATGTAACCACAACATTTTTACCTTCATAATATGCTGAAATAAAAAATAAATAAAAATAAAAATTAACACAAATTTTTTACTTATCCATGGTTTCACAAAAATTGTTCTAAAAAGAAATTGGAAAGATAATCATAAGCCAAAACATGCTTTTGAAAGAATGAGGATGTACCTTCACAATAAAGTGTCAAAGTGAGACATCAGAGATATCAACTGTCAAAGTTAGTACTTACGGAAATCAGACATTCCATACTTAATAAACTAATACATTATGACCAAGTTTGGTTTATTCCAGGAATGTAACTAAGATTTTATATTAACAAATATGTTAATATAATCCATCATATCAATAATTTTAAACAGAGAAAGATTACATAATCATTTTCATAGAAGGTGGAAAAGCACTAAACAAAATTCAACACAATTCCTGATTTTAAAAAAAATTCTACAAA
The DNA here is from genome assembly GCA_008086735.1 of Cheirogaleus medius. Taxonomy (NCBI): domain Eukaryota; kingdom Metazoa; phylum Chordata; class Mammalia; order Primates; family Cheirogaleidae; genus Cheirogaleus; species Cheirogaleus medius. Next base: position 9,058,491 of record VBSM01003151.1, on the reverse strand, counting down.
ATAGGAATTCATAGTTATTTCCTTACTGTGATTTTATATGGTCACAGTTGAAAAGACAAGCTTCATCTTTAATGAGAAAACACTGAAGACATTCTCAGTAAGAAGTAATGCCAGAATGTCCACTAACACAATCACTACCGAATGTTGCACTGAAGTCATTATCCAATGCAACTAAATCCATCCCCTCCTCCCCGCCCACCTGCCCGACATCGAAAGGATGTTACTACTATATGTGCACTTAAGTGTTAATCAGTTAATACCAATTTGATGGTGAGTATCACAAGAATGGAAAAACAAGCACCACATATCCATTTTTTAATTGTGTTTTTGCCTTCATATTACAGAGTTGTATTTAATATATATTCCAGATACAATTTCTTTAATAAATATATTTTGCAAATAAAAAAAGATAATCAGAGATATAAAAAAACAGAAACAAAAAGGTGAAATCATCACCATTATTAAATTATATGTTTGTATACTTGGAAAACCAAAGATAATCTGTTGGACAACTACTATAAAAATAATATAAATAAATAAAATTAAGGTAAATAAATCAAAAGTCTTCATATATAAAACCTGTTAGATATATAAATGGAAGAATAGACTAATTTACAATTACAAAAATAATTACCAACGGACTCAAAGTTTTTGAAGAAAATTCACTGTAAAACACTCCTAAAGGACAAAAAGTAGACATAACAAAATTGAAAGACATGCCACAGAAAATGAAAAATATAACATCATAATTTCCATAAGTGACTATTACAATCTTAATAAAAACACCAAGTTATTTTTTCCACCTTGGAATTAGAGAGGTGATTCTAAAGTTCATATCAAAAATTAAACCAATAAGAATAGATAGAAAAACTCTGAAAAAGAAAGGCAGTTTTGGGAACTATCCTTTTCAAATGTAAAATCATATTTTAAAGCCTTAATAACTTGAACAGCATGGTATAGGTTCATGAAGACATAGACATCAATGGAACAGAAATAGAAATTTTAGAATTAGATTCATATATGTATGAAAATGTAGTGTATGATGCATCTTAAATCAGTGGAGATAGTGTTGAACTTTTCAGTAAAGGATGCTGAAATGATTGTGTAGCCACCAGAAAAAAAAGAAAGTTAGATCCACGCTATATTAGTCAAGATTTTCCAGAGAACAATACCAATAATGTGTGTGTGTGTTTATGGAGTAAGAGAGAGTGAGACAGAGAGAGAGAGAGATGCAATTATGAAGGCTGAGAAGCCCCAAGATCTGTAGTTGACAAGCTGGAAACAGTAATGCCTATGGTGCAGTTCCAATGCAAAAGCTGGCAGGCTTGAGATCCAAAAAGTCCAGTGTTTCAGTTTGAATCTAAAGGCAGGATAAAAGACCAAAGTCCCAGCTCAAGGTAGTCAGGCAGGTGGTGTTTTTTTCCCTTTTACTTAGCGTTTTTATTCCACTCAGATCTTCAGCAGATTGAATGAGGGCCACCCGCATTAAGGAGGGCAGTCTACTTTATTCAGTCTACTGATTCAAAAGTTAAACTCATCCCAAAACACTCTCACAGACATACTCATAATAATGCTTAATCAAATATCCAGACACCCTGTGGTCTAGTCAAGTTGACATATGAAAGTAACCATCACATTCCCCCCATACTTTATACCATGATAAACTGAAAATGAATAAAAAGTATGTGTATATTTATATATACACACATGCATACAGATACATACATAATAAGATATATGCATAATAACATATGATATATACATATGATATCATATATATCTCTTAATAAATAATATATACATTAAATTGTAAAATATTAGAAGTAAACATGGTGGAATTATTTTATAACCTCAGTTTACAGAAGACCTTTATTCTATGACTCAAATGCATGCAAACACAATGAATAAAGAAAAAAACACACAACTTTCTACATGACCTAAGATATACTACACAAAAACACATGATGGATCAACTGGTGAAAATGTGCAACTCAAATCAGACTGAAAGAAATTCTAGAATTAGAATTTTACCCTTCTGGATATAAGGAGATATATTTAGGGCACCTTGAAATTGATAAAACAAGACCAGCAATCCAATTTTTTAAAAATGAACAAATGGTGTGATGGTTAATTTTACATGTCAACTTTTCTACACCATGGTACCCAGATATTTGGTCAAACACCCGTCTAGACGTCTCTCTGAAGGTACTTTGTAGGTAAGGTTAACATTTAAATTTGTAGACTTTGAGTAAGCAAATACCCTTCATACTGTAGGTGGGTTTCATTCAATGAGCTGAAGGCATTCAGAGAAAAAAAAGTTCGAGGATTCCCAAGGAAGAGGGATTCTGTCTCCAGACTACCTTCGAAATCGAGGTGCAACATCAGCTCTTCCCTAGGTTTCAACTCTGCCAGCTTATTCTGAATATTTAAGATTTGCCGGTCTCCACAACCCTCTGTCTCTTTTTGTAGACACACACACACACACATACACACACAGACATGCACGTGCATGTTCGTGCACACATCATGTTGGTTCTGTTTCTCTGGAAAACCCTGAATAATACAAAGGGCACATACACAAAGAAAACCCTCCACAAATGACTCCTAAACATAGGAAAGATAACAAATGATACTCATAATAAAAGAAATGCAGAATAAAACTACCTAAAGTACCATTTTCACTTCCCAATTTGGCAAAAAAATTAAAAAAGTTTTACAGCAGGCATTCTCATAAATTGTTAATGAGATCATAAAATGGTAGCACCCCTGTGGAGGACAATTTGGCACTATCTCTCAAAATTAGAAATAGATTTACCTTTTGGGCACTAATCTCACTTCTGGGAATTTATCCCACTGCTTCAATGGCACACATAGAAAATGAGGCCTATTTGAGGGCATTCCTTGCAACATTGTTTAAAATAGTAAATGACTGAAAATAACACAAGTAACCATAATTGAATACTATGCAGCTTTTAAGAAATGAAGAAGCTCTCTATTTACTAGAAAAGTCTCCCAAATATATTTTTCAAGTCAAAACAAAACAAAGACAAATCAATATAGATAGTTTTCTCCCTCTTGGGTAAGAAAGAAGGAAAACAAGCAAATAATGTACATGTACATATTTGTATTAATTTGTATTCGTAAAAGTAAACACTGGAAAGATTCAAAAGAAACTAAGAAGGGGTTATTTGTATGGGAGCGGTGAGAGGGAGATATATAGCATTTATATATATGTATATATAAATGTATTTTTATATATTATATATAAAAATAAAATGGTGGAGGGAGTAGTATAAGTGTTTTCAATGAGTATGTTTTCATAGTTTTGAATTTTAAACCATATGTACTGATAACACAAAAATTAAAAACAAATACATGAAAATAACTGTTATTTTTAATGGCTGCATGACACGATATTGTGCGTATGTGTTATAATTTATTTTAACCATCCCATTATTGATTGACATTTAAGCCTTTTTTCTGATTTTCTTTGAGACAAATATTTTGATCAACAACCCTGAATACAAATCCATACGCACATGTCTGATATTTTCTCATGTGTAAAATTGCTTGATTAAACAGGATTATTATATTGACATATTGCCCTCCAGAACCCTTGTAACTATGGACTTTTCTTCTAGCAGTTGGTAAGCCTGGCTTTTTCATTGCTCCCTGGCCAAGGCAGGTATTAGGATTACAACTTTGCAAATTCAATAGGCCAAAAATAGAGTGCCTTTGTTGTGTACATTTAGTTGTTTTGATTGGTATTAAGTCAGAAGTAGTGACTTAGCATAATAGTCAAAGCACAGGCATTGGGATCACACAGATTTAGATATAAGTTCTGGTTCCACTATTTACCAGCTATATGACCTTAGGCTGTTTAGTTATTTTTTTTCTTATTCTCACTTTCTCAAGTAGTAAAACAGAAATCATAATATGTACTATAAAGATGTTTATCATGAGGAGTTACACAATTCTTGGCATTTAGTACTTAGAGAACGTCAGTTTCCTACCTTTCTACTGCTAATCATAAGCCTACTTACACAAGTCTTGGTAATTAGTTGTCTTATCTCAAGAGAGAGAAAGATGGAAATAGGAAGGTTTAGCATTTAAATTGTGGCAATAGGGAAACAGAAGCATGTACAATAATGTCCAGTTGTCATTGTATTGTTAAAGTTATAACTTGACATCTTGGCATCTCTAGATATAATAAGGCATTTGAGTATAGTGAAAAGTACACAGGATTTTAGAGTCAGATTGAGTTCATGTACCAACTCCAGACCTCTGATCTGTTGATGATGGAAGTAAAGCTGATCCTCCATTTTCCTCATCTATAAAAATGGACAGAATAATTGTGTTTGCTTATTGGGCTCACAGGACTCAGAAGTCATTATACCCCTCATTATAGTTTATTACATTGAAAGGATGTAAAGCAAATTCCACAAAGGAAAAGACACAAGGGGTAAAATCCAAAGAAAACTAGTCACAAACTCCCAAGAATCGTTCCTCAGTGGAGTTGCAAAAGATGTATATAATTCCTCTAACAATGAAAGAGTAGGGATATAACGTGTGAAGTGTTGTATACCAGGGAAGCTAATTACAGACTCAGCACCCAGAGCTTTAATTGGGAGCTGGTCACATAGGTACCCTCTGTGTAGCACATATAAAAATTCTTGACTCCTAGAATTAAAGCAGGTGTTTAGCAAAAACTACATTGTTTGTACAAACAGTTTAGGCACTATAAGCCACTCTTCTCACTCAGGGAAAGTATTTTATCAGTGTAAAGAATTGTATACAAGCCATATTTCATGTTTCCAGACACCAGCCAAGGACCAACCTTGTGAGGAGGACTTTCTAATGATAAGCACTTTCAGGTATGCTATGTTATCATTTCTCTGCACAGTCTATCCCCTTGGCCCTTGGCTAAGTCACCTTCATAGCAAAATTATTATCAATAAGCCTCCACATAGCAGGGTGAGTCCAATCTGCCATATTGGCCTCAGTTAGGCCTTCCGGGTATTCTAGATTTAGCCAGTTAAAACAAAGCCCATTAGCCATAAAAGTTTATCTTAGAAAGTCAGGTGGCTTCCTCCTTAAGTTTCTATATTAACCTCTTTTCTTTGGCCTGAGGTATCCATTTGGGTATAGCACAAATCTGGAAGGTAAAGTGAAGTTGATCTGAAAGCCATCCATGATTGAGGTGTTGCCATGAGAGTCAGAGTGCATATACACAAGTACAATCCCAGAGGGCACATGTGGTACCCATGAAAAGAAGGAGATTGTATTGTTTGGGCACCTTAAGCAGTGCATACATTAGTCAAGCAGCACAGGTTGACAGGGTCCCATTAAGGCCTCCTATGGTGGAGCCTTCTGCCCTAGAGTTCTTTTTTTTTTTTGTTCTGAGACAGAGTCTCACTCTGGTGTCTGGGCTAGATTGTCGTGGCATCAGCCTAGCTCACGGCAACCTCAAACTCCTGAGCTTAAGAAATCTTCCTGCCTCAGCTTCCCGAATAGCTGGGACTACAGGCATGCACCATCACGCCCAGCTAATTTTTGTATTTTCAGTAGAGACGGGGTCTGGGGTCTCATTCTTGCTCAGTCTGGTCTGGTCTTAAGCTCCTGAGCTCAAGCAATCCTCCTGCCTCAGCCTCTCAGAGTGCTAGGATTACAGGCGTGAGCCACCTCGCCTGGCCTGCCCTAGAGTTCTTAATTCAGTCTGAAAAATTTAGTTCAGCCCTTAGTTTCAGAAGGACTGCCTGAAAGGCAGTGCTATGGTTTGAATACATCCCCTCCCAAACTCAGGTGTTGCCCATGCGATAGTATTACCAAGTGAGGCCTTTAAGGGTGATTAGGTTATGAGGGCTCCTCCCCTAGTGAATGGGATTAAGAACCTTATAAAAGAGGCTTCATGCAGTATTTGGTCAGCTCGTCCTTCTGCTGTGTGAGGATGTAGCAATGAGGTGCCATCTTGGAAGAATAGAGCAGCCCTTACCAGATAACTGAACATGCTGGTGCATTGATCTTGGACTTCACAGCCTTCAGAACTGTGAGAAAATTAATTTATGCCCTTTATAAATTACCTGCTCAGGTACTTTTGTTACTGCAGCACAAAATGGACTAACACAGGCAGTGAGTTCCAAATAGTTTTGTTTGTCCATGAAACCAGTCTATCTGCCTCTCATGTGTAGCCTACATCTGAAGGGGCTCTGTGTGAGAAGTGCAGGAACTTAAGCCACTGATGGTTGTCTCAAAGTCTGCATGGGCAAGTGTGTTGATGGTAGGTTCAGCAGTCAGCTTTAATTCAAAGCATTTGTAGCAGTTTAGAAAGGCAGCATAGGGTGTTTTTCTCTGGGAGGAGGGTAAAGCTTTTAGAGCAATTTTGAAAAACAAATACCATTAATGTCTTCCTTCCTGCCCCCATGCCTCCTTACATTCTGGGTTTTTGTTTTTTCTCTGTTATAAAATCACTGTGTACCATTCAGTATTCAAAACATTACATTTTTAAAAAATCATCCAAAATCTCTCACAGGCTTTTCTTCTGGAAGGGTTGTGTGCAAGAAAGACAAAATCATTTGTATAGAAAAGCATTTTTATACAACTTAAATAGACACATCCTGTTCAGGAACTGGTCAGGATGAAATCTTAGATTAATTTCATCTTTCAAAATTAGTTTACCTGATCCCTTTCCCACCCAATCCCTTTTGTCTTGATCATCCAGTGAGCAGCCAAGAAAAGATCAATCCATTTTGGGGAACAACTGCGTCTAAAAATTAAACTGTCTTACTAAGGTGTGTTTATCAGCAGAAAGGTGAGAGAAGTAGCATCAGGTTTATCGCAAATTGCAACTAATCCAGAAAGCCAGAGAACACAAGTCAACAGCAGTAAAGCATCCTGAAATATGGTTAGGAGTCCAATCTATCAGGAGTGGATGAAGGAGTCACCATGTTGGTGATGTGCCCTCCCCCAACTTAGAGCTTTTCCAAGAACCACAAGTTAGAAATGCAGTTGGTCTGTGTCAGAAATATAGAACCTGAGTGGCTTGATTTTTTTTTTTAAGATGATCACAAGAGAGAACAAGCTCTTCCCATGGGGCATCTGCAAGTGACCCAGACAGTCCAGCTACCATCCATGATGTTGTCATAGTTTATGGTCTCACAGAGGGGAGTCCTAAATCTGTAAAGGTCCAAGAGTCTGGGTTCTGTCCTTGAGCCTCTGCTTTCAGCTAAGCAGAGCTCTTGTTGAGATTAAAACAGCCCCCAGCTGTTTTCGCCAGTTAAAATCTTTTACAACTGAAACTGTTCCGAGGTTTCAGCTTCAAGTCAGATCCAGGAAATTATGATCTGAGAATTCAGGATTCCAAAAAGCCAGTGGCTTTCTTCAGCAACAGCAAAGCCTAGATACTGTAGGGCCAAACAGCTGTGTTCTGAGTACAAGACAAAGCCAGGTTTTCCTAAACCCACTTTATATTGTCAGTCTTGTGGTCCAAAATGACCCCCTTTAAAATATGCACCAGGCAGGAAAATCATCAGCCACCAGGGGTCAGACGTCTAATTTTATAAGAGCTTATAAGCAAATCAAAAAGTACTTTTTAAAGCTCCAAATGTGTATCTCCATGTGAACATTGCCTCTCTTTTTATCTTGTCTCCCTTTTTCCAGAGACAAAATCATAGCAAAAAACATCAGTTATGGAGAATTGTTTTATTTCCAATATTCAAAGAATTTATATTCTAACACACCCACCAGCAATAAAAAGCAAGGAAGTTGTATTCCACTATATTTTGTGTATGTGCAGCTTTCTCTTTAGCATTTATGAAATTAATCATACCATTTTACATCAGTTTTTATTATATAGCCAGACCCCATAGTCTGGATATATAAATACAGAGCATATTTTGTATACAAAATACAAAGCCATTTTTAAAAATCACTATCCCCTTTTATCTCATTGTAAGTTTACTCAAACACATAGCAGTAAATTTAGCAATTAAAAGATAAAGGTTTGGGGGAGGGGAGGAGTGCTGCCACAGCTTTCTTTTTTGACTTTTTTTTTTTTCCTCCTCTAGTTTCTCTAAAGCTTTGCCCAATCCTGTGAACTGATTTAACGTTATTTTTTATCCCACTTGGAGGAGAGTGCAATGCAGACCTTTAACATTCTTGGTCCACTCAAGGCCCACCTTCAGGAGTTTTGGGATCATATCTGGAGAAGAGAACAAGTATTAATGCAAACTAATTTTTACTGACTTTTCCCCATGCAAAGTCCATTTTGGGGAATGTTTGAGTCTTTTCAATTCCCACCTGGAAGGAAGAATGAACAAACAAGTACCAAAGGCATCACCTGATCTGTGCTTTCTTCCTCACTTTAGCAAAGCCCAAAGCAGCCAGGGGATCCAGGGAGCCAACACTTTTAGAGTTGGATCTGTCATTCTGAAATTCCATGGGTAGCTTTTACCTCTTACCGAAGACAGCAGCTCAGCTGCTGTTTCCTACCCTGTGTGACTCCATAGCCATCTAGGCACCAAGATTTAGTTATTCCCCACCTACTCCACTTTCTTTTTTTCAAACAACTCTGTACTCAGAGTACTCATAGACAACTCAGTAAGTTGGGGGCATTCCAGTGAATCCTTCCATGGCCACTGGTGTGCCAGGGGTTCCCAAGAGCACCCTCATGTTCACAGGTTTACAAGAAGGACTTACGGCCCTTAGTATATGGTTTTCCTCACAGCTAAAATTTGTTAAAGTGATATAGTGTGGTTACACAGCCACATCATAAGGAAAACGGGCAGAAGAGGAGTCTGGAGGAAGCAGAGTGCAGGTTTTCTGATTCTCTTTCCTTCCCATAAGTGCTCACACAGAGTGCCTTCCCCAACAACAAACATACAGCAATATGTGTGTGATGTTTCTGCCCAGGGAAAGCCACTAGAGATGCAGTGCCCAGACTTGTATTGGGATCTGATTACTTAGGGAGGCTCTGGCTAGGATGTTCTAAAATTCCAAACTCTCACAAGGAAATCTGTGCATTTGTGTGAACAGTGTAGGCAGAGCGAGCCAATCGTTAGTTGTTTTAATTAGCATGAAGAACTATTCACCAGTCAAGTCTCAGACACTGACCAAAAGACAATTTTGAGATAACTCTTCTTTTTCTTTCTTTCATCCTTTTTTCTCTCACCTTCTCCCCCTTACCCTTTTTCTTTTGGGGGAGAACAGTTTTATCAAGATAAAATTCACATACCATAAAATTCACCAATTTGAAGTGTACAGTAAAATGGTTTAGTATATTCAGAGTAGTCCCATCATCACCAACATCAATTTTAGAACATCTTCATAACCCCATAAAGAAACCCTGTACCCATTAAGTAAACATTCCTCACTCCCCTCCTCCACCCAGCCCTTGGTACTACTAGTTTCTATCTCTATAGATATCTATTCTGGATATTTCATATAAATTGAATCATAGAGCATGTGGCCTTTGTGATTCTTTAACTTAGCTTAATGTTTCTAAAGTTCATCCATGTTGCAGAATATATCAGTACTTCATTTCTTTTTATAGCTGAAAGATATTCTATTGTATGGATATACCATGTTTCATTAACTGTTCATTAGTTGATGAGCATTTCGGTTGTTTATAGTTTGGAGTTTTAGCAGGTTTTTTTGTTTTTCTTTTTTTTTTTCCTTATAGACACTTAAAATTAACCATCATTGTTTGTTTGTTTGTTTTGTGAGACAGGGTCTTGCTCTATCACCCAGGCCAGAGTACAACGGTGTGATTACAGCTCAGTGAAACCTAAGCTGCAAGCAATCCTCCTGTCTCAGCCTGCCAAGTAGCTGGGACTACAGGTATACACCACCATGCCTGGCTATTTTTTTAGTTTTTGTAGAGATTTGGTCTCACTATGTTGCCCAGGCTGGTCTTGAACTTCTGTCCTCAGGTGATCTTCCCACCTCGGCCTCCCAAAGTTCTGGGATTATAGGTGTGAGTCACCACACCAGACATGTTTCTAGTTTTCGGCTATTGTGGATAGTGCTGCTATGAGCATACTTGTAAACATTTGTTTGAACACCTGTTTTTAGTTCTTTTGGGTATATATCAAGGAGTAAATTTTTGGTCATATGTTAATTCTGTGTTTAAACTTTGGAGGAACCACAAAACTGTCTTCCACAGTTTATATTCCTGCCAGCAATATAGAAAGGTTCCAATTTCTCCACATCCTTGTCAACACTTGCTATTTTCCTTTTATTTTTTTTTCATCATGACCACCCTAGAGGATAAATGTAATCTCATTGTGGTTTTGATGTACATTTCACTAATGACTAATGGTGTTTAACATCTTTTCGTGTGCTTGTTGGCAATTTGCATATCTTCTTTGGAGAACTGTCTATTCAGATCCCTTGCCATTTTTTAAAGTTGGGTTATTTGTCTTTATAATATCGAGTTGTATTCTTTTTATATTCCAGATACGAGTCCTTTATCAGACATGATTTGCAAATATTTTCTTCCATTTGTGGGTGGCCTTTCTACTTTCTTTTTTTTCTGTTTTTTCTTTTTTATTTTTTAATTTCAGCATATTATAGGGGTACAAATATTACGGTTACGTATATTGCCCATGCCCCCCCCTCAAGGCAGAGCCTCAAGCATGACCTACTTTCTTGATAGTATCCTTTGAAGCACAAAAGTTTTTAATTTTGAAGTTCAGTTTATCTGATTTTTTTCTTTTGCCGTTTGAACTTTTGGTTCAAATCTAAGATGTCATTTCTGCCTTGTCTGATCCAAGGTTACAGAGATTTATGCCCATATTTTCTTCAAGTCTTTTTGTTGTTGTTGTTAATCATCAGGGCTAAAGTGTCAACATCTCAGAGTTTAAAAAAATGTTTAGCTACATTTAGATCAGTGATCCATTTTGAGTAAATTTTTGTTTATGGTGTGATGAAGGGGTTCAATTTTGTTCTTTTGCACATGAATATACAGTTATTCCAGTACTAGTTGTTGAAAAGACTATTCTTTTCCCATTGAATTTTCTTGGCACTTTTGTCAAACATCAATTGCCCATAAATGCAAGGGTTTATTTCTGTATGTGCAGTTCTTTTCTGTTGGGCTATATGTCTAAACTGATGGCAGTATCATACTCTATTACTATAGTTTTATGGCAAATCTTAAAATTCGGAAATGAGAGTCCTCTGATTTTTTTCTTTCTAATATTGGATTGTCTGTTCTGGATCTTTCGAAAATACATATGAATTTTAGGATTAGCTTGTCAATTTCTGCAAAAAAGCCAGCTATTAATAGCATTTTTATCAGGCTTGTGTTGAATCTGTGGATTGATTTGGGAAGGATTGCCATCTGAACAATATTAAGCATTTTAATCAATGAACATGGAATGTCCTTCCATTTACATTTCTTTCAGCAATATTTTGTAGTTTTCAGCATATAAGTTTTATACTTTGTTAAATTTATTCCTAAATATTTTATATTTTTGATATTCTTAGAAATGTAATTATCTTCTTAATTTTAATTTTGGATTATTCATTGCAATTATATAAAAATGTGGTTGATTTTTGTATATTGGTCTTTATCACATAAACTTGCTGAACTTGTTTATTAGTACTAATAGTTTTTTAGTGGATTCTTTAGGATTTTCTACATACAAGATGGTGTCTGTAAATAGAGATAATTTTACTTTTCCATTCTGGATTACTTTTATTTCTTTTTTTTGCCTAATTGTCTATGTTAACTTTGTTCCGCACATTATGCTTAGTTTGTTCTTGAGAGGAAATAAAGAATGTGAAACTCCCTTAAAAACTGTAAACTTTATCTAGACAAACGTAATGTTTGTTTTCTTATAAATTTGAGTTACTGTACTGGGTATTTAGATGGACAATAGAGATCATAGCAATTCAGACCAACTGCCATGACTCTTGGCTTCTGAACTGTCTTTGTTTAAGAAAATATGTATTTTCCATTTATACAGTGGCTATTTCTTTCATCCCTATATATCAGGGAAGCAATCTCGGCTCCTATTCATATGTGTGAAATCTCAGCAGAATTGATAGTCTGATTAAGTACAGGTCAAATGCAGGGATAGAAAGTTCCTAGCATGTACCAGCCAATTCTTTTCTATGTCCTACAGATTACCACAGATCTAGGAAGTAAGACTAAGAATCCATTTGCCATAGATAAGATTTTTTTCTTCCATTCACCTAGAAGGAAGCTATAGGCAAGATTTTGAATGAGAAATTCCAGAGGTCCTGGGATGGGTCTAGGAAATACATTAGGAAACATTTTTTAATATGTATATATTGTACCTATATAAATGTACCAAAAAATGATGAAATGTGGGCTTTCCCCTCTTTTTTCCTATTTCCCAACTGAAATTGACATTTCACTAAAAAGACCTTAAAACACAAGCAGAATATATACTTTTTCTTGCAGAATAAGTACATCTTTAATATTTAAAAATGAATTATACCAAATAGAAGCTTTTAATATTATGCTGACCTACCCTGCTCATTTATGCACTATGACTCCAAAATGTGATTACAAAGCTAATTGGAATTAAATTGAAGTCAAATACAACTTTTGCTTGATTGATCTTAACCAGATTATAGGAAGACAGCCAACTTTATCCATTAAATTGGACTTAATCTTGGGTAGCATGAAGTTTTGTAGGTCTCATTCAGTCAGCACTTCTTTTTATTTTACCTCCATGGCCTATAACAGGAATATATGTTGAATTTTGGGTCACTTAAGTGAAACACATTGGGTAATACATTACATGACCTGAAGGTAATGTGATTCAAAATAAAATTGCAAGTGAAAGGTGAGAATTAAAATGAAGTATGAAAACTTGGCTCACTGAAGTGAATACTCTTTTTCACAGTAAGTGACAAACTTAAGGGTTGAAAAGTAAGTAAAAATCGAAGGCAATGCCAGGGGCTATAAGCTATATTTAATGTTGTCCAACAAAACTAGGAATCTCAGCTTCTATGTTTATTAGATCTTTTAAAAAATGGATATAAAATTATCAAAAAATGCTGTAAGGTTTAACAGAAAAACCAAACTCTGTAAAATATTTTTAAAAGGTTTATTCTGAGCCAATATGAGTGATTACAGCCTAGGGAAACAGTCTCAAGGGGCCATGAGAAAGTGTGCCTTAGGGGGTCAGGTTACAGTTTGATTTTAAACATTTTAGGGAGAGAGGAATTTTAGGTAGGATCATAAATCAATACATGGGAGGTATACATTGGGGTGAAAAAGTTATAGACAGATTCAGAGAACCTCCAATTTTTAATTGTTTAAAGGAGTAAGGCTTTGTCTAAAACTTGGAGTCAGTTGAAAGGAATGCTTAAGGTAAGGGGATCTGTTATCTGTCATGGGATACCATGCCAGTGGTAAAAGACCTGTTTAAGTAGAGTTTATGGATTCGTAAGGTAACCCTTACCTTAACCTTTGCCTTGCATGGCCTTAGGTGTTGTTTATAGTTTGGTATCTTATTGCCACAAAGAGTCTGTTTTGTCAGCCTTATGATCTGTATTCTAACATTAATGTTGGTTAGTTATTGTGTCTAAATTCTAAAAGGGAGGGAGTATAATGAGGCTTGTCTGACCTCGTATCCAGTCATGGCCAGGAACTCAATTTTTCAGGTTTCTCTGGGGTCCTCTTAGCCAAAATGGGTCCATTTAGTTGGTAGCGGGAGTTTAGGATTTTATTTTTAGTTTAAATGTTATAGTGATATTTTTCATCTTCTTTACATTATGTCTTAGAGAAAACACCTGTAAAGGGTCCCAACAGTAAAAGGGTAGTCTCTATCCATCAGCAGCTGCCGGTATTTAAAAATATTGTTACAAAAAGCCACTTTTGAACATTTCAAAATGGGGTTTTACAGAAGTCTCATTAGGAAAATTTTGGCAACAAAGACCTCAACAACGCTGCTACTCTGTAGAGAGAAGGAGAAAAACTAGGTTCCAAATAAGACTACTTCCCCTCAGAAAAACACAAAGACTGTTGCCTATTAGAAGCTGTGAAAACTAAATATAGTGTACCTTGTTTACTTTGGAAGGAATGTGCCATAAACACATGGAATGAAAATACCAACCACATGAGTGCTATTTTTAAAACTAGCATTTATTGAACACTTATTCTATGTAGACAGATTGCAATTTAGCTGCATTTAATATTCTTTATTTCTTAATTTACTCTTTAATAACCTGTCAGGTAGGTACTGTTAGTATCTCCCATTTTTCAAACAGGAAAGTTTATAGTGATTAAGTAACGTGCCTGATATAGTTAGTAAATGGTAGATATAGACAATGGTTCGTGATACCAGAAATCAAGTTCTTAAAAACATTATACTTCAGTATTTGTTTTCTCTTATTATGTGCTTCACTGTAGTGAGAAATAATACTGACTATGGAAATATTCAGAGAATTAAAATGAAAATCATCTTTGTGACAGGGAAAATGATCATTACCTCTCTGAAGTGCAGCGCCCTCTCGACCGACCGTTGGGCGCTGGGACGTGGCAGCTCACTGCCTCCCTGCCACTCTGGCTCCTAGAGTGGGTGTGTGGGTGAGGCTCTCATCTTCGGCTGCGCTGCTCGTGTGATCCTGATTGGATATTTTTTGAATCCCACTGCCGATTGGATGTTAAAGCTTGTTGCTGATTGGATGTTAAAGCTTGTTGCTGATTGGATGCTTTTTGAATCCTCCCAAGGGTATAAAAACTGGAGGAGAGCAAGGAAGGGGAGCTCAGAAGTTGGTGGTATGCTAAGCCTGCTGGTGGAATAAAGGCTGTTCTCCGACTCTCTGTGTGCTGCTCGGTTCTTTTCCTGGTCAATCGCTGTAACACTAGCTGGAACACTTGCTGTTAACACTTGCTGGAACATTTGGACCAGGAAGGGTTTGCAGAAATCAAATTTTATGATCAAGATCTACATATAAAGATTTTTTTCCTTCTTGGAAGTACCAGTATTTTCTGTTTATATAGGCATATCTACATTTTTTCCAGTTTTATTGAAATATAATTGATATCAATAAATTGCATATAGTTAAAGGTCACAGTCTGATAATTTTTGACACATGTGCACACCTGTGAAATCATCACCACAATCAAGATAATGAACATTTTAAACATCTCCCAAAATTTCCTTAAGACTTTTTTAATCCATTCCTTTGGCATTATCTTTTCCCTCCACCCTAGTCCCCAGGCAACCACTGATCTTCTTTCTTTCATTGTAGATTAGTTAGAATTTCCTGAAAGTCTGTATAAATGGGATCACAATTATACATTTTTAGTGGAGGGTGGGGATCTGCCTTCTGAACAAAGCACATAATTTTGAGATTTATCCATGTTGTTGACTGTGTAGATAGTTCATTCCATTTTATCACCAGTTGGCATTCCATCATATGGATATACTACCATCCATTCACCTGTTGATGAACATTTGGATTGTTTCCAGTTTGGCATTATTATAAATAAAGACAACTATGGACATTTGGATAAAAGTTTTTACGCATACATCTTAGATAAATATCTTGGAGGGAAAAAGTTGGTATATAATTATTTAAGAAACTGAAAAATTATTTTTTTAACATGGTTGTACTATTTTATGTTCCCTTCAACAGTGTAAGAGATTTTCAGTTGTTCTTCATCCTCACCAACAGTCTGTACAATGTTTTTAATTAGCCATTCCAATGGGAGGGCTTTTCTGTTTTGTTTTGGTATCACATTGTGCTTTTAACTTAAATTTCTCTAATAAACAATAATGTTGGATGCTTTTAATATGCTTATTAGCCATTCATATATCTTTTTTGTGAAGTGTCTGTTCACACTTTCTATATATTTTTAATTGGGTTATTTTTCTTTTTGGTGTTGAATTGTAAGACTTCTTTATATATTCTGGATACAAGTTCCTTTTATATGTGTGGCAACATTTTTCTTCCAGTTTATGGTTTGCATTTTATTTAAGTGTTCCTTTTATGTAGCAAAATTTTTTAAATATTTTATCTTTCTTTTTGTGTATTCTGTTGGGGAGGAACCTTTGCCTACCTTGAGGTCAAAAGTTTTCTCCTATGTTTTTCTCTAGACACTTTATAGATTCCAGTGTAACAGGAATCATTTAGATTTCATTGTTGCATGTATAAGGTAAAGATCCATATTCATTTATTTTTATATGATGTCCCCTTGAATCAGAAACACTGTTACTTTCCTTTCACCATTGAATTACTTTGGCACTTTTGTCAACATTGATAATGTGTGTGTGTGTGTGGGTTATTTTTGTTCTTTTTTTTTTTTTTGAGACAGAGTCTTGTTCTGCTGCCCAGGCTAGAGTGCCATGGTGTCAGCCTAGCTCATAGCAACCTCAAACTCCTGGGTTCACACGGTCCTCCTAACTTAGCCTCCTGAGTAGCTGGGACTACAGGCGTGTACCACCACACCCAGCTAATTTGTTCTATTTTTAGTAGAGATGGGGTCTCACTCTTGCTCAGGCTGGCCTGGAACTCCTAAGCTCAAGTGATCCTCCTGCCTCAGCCTCCCAGAGTGCTAGGATTATAGGCCTGAGCCACCGCACCCAGCCAGTATTCTGTACCATTGACCCATATGTCTATCATTTCAACAATGCCAAACAGTCTGGATTAATATAGATTACATTAAGTCTTATAATCAGATAGTATAAGTCTTCCAACTTTTTTTTCCAAACTTCTTTGGTTATTCTAGTGTAAGGGAAGAATAACCCCCATAGGTCCCTAGTTGAACAAACTCCTGTAATAAAAGACAAGTTAAAAAGGGAAAACAGAATTTTATTAATATGTATGTTTCATATATACATGGGAAATGCCAGGAAATGTAGTAGTTCTCAAAGAAATGGCTTTGAATTCCAGCTTATATAAGGTTTTAGAGAAGTGACATGACAAAGGAAAATGACTGAGTCTCTAGGGGCAGCAACTTGTGGGAAGGTGAATAAATGGCAGATGAAGACAAGTTAGTAAAGCTCGTTAATGTAGATTCCTTTGGTTCCATCTCCAGATAAGGGTCTAAAGTCGTTTTCAGTGGTTAACCTTTGTTCTTTGTGGTAGAGAGGGGAGGGAGGGCAGGATACCTTTTGTCTATGTCCTACTTTTAGGCAGACAGGGAGGACAGAGAACTTTCCTGCACCGTTTAATTGTGTTCAGCTCAATAATTCATATTTTAGGATGACATATTCTGGTGTCCCACACTAGGTTATTTGCATTTTTTAATAAATTTTAGAATCAGCTTGCCAAAACAAAAAGCCTGCTGGAATTTTGATTGTGATTGCATTTAATCTATAGATCAATTGAGAAAAATTTGCCACCTTAAAATATTGTCTTATTGATGAACATATTATATCTCACCATTTAAGCCTCTTAAAATTTCTTTAGCAATATTTCATAGTTTGGAAGGTAGAACTCTTAGACATTTTTTGTTAGGTTAATTTTTAAATATTTTATATTTTGATACTGTAAATGAATATTTTATTCACTGCTAGCATATGAATATAATGGACTTTTAAATATTAATATACATCTAATTTGCAACACATTGCTAAATTCAGTTATTTTATTATGATATAATACCCTTTCCATTTTAAGAACAAAAATAAAAGTCCTTGCAGCTACTTGTTTTCTCCCCTTCACCATCAAGGTTCTTTTAAAAATTGAAAGAGTTCTTGTTTTTACATCAGCTCACATTCATCTCTTAATGATTTCTAACCTGGTTTACTCCTCCAACAATCCACTGATATTCCCATATCATTGCGATTTGTAATGCCACGGCCAACAGCATCCTTCTTTTTTCCCATTATTTGATAACACCCCTTATTTTCTTGTTTGATCTGTTGCCATTTATAACACTGTCGGTAGTGTTTAACACACCTTTTTTCCTTATTTAATTTCTTCTCTAGCAAGTTTTTAATCTTTTCTGTATGAGTTTGTCTGTTTGCTCAATCTTTTATGTTAGGAATTCTGTGTTAGGCGTCTTCCTACTTCACACACTCTTTCTTAGATAATTTCATACAGTTCCTTTAATTACTATTGATATATTGATGACTTTGACATCTGTACCTTCAGGCCAGACTTCTTTACTAAAATCTAGGTCAAAACCAAATATCATTTCTTAGTCTGCACCTTAATTGTTAGAGGCCAAGGACTAACATAGGAAAAGAAACCCAGGTTTCATCTTGATTACTGACATCCAGTCATTGCCAAATTGCTTCATTTTTACCTCCTTAACAGCTCATAAACTGTCAACTTTTTTCTTATTGAAATTAGCTTAGGCCAATATCATCTCTCATTAGAACACAGTCCTAACCATTCACCTGGCTTCCATTCTTACAACTCTCAATGCTGCATTTACACTGCATCCAAAATGATTTTTTAACATAAATTAGATTATGAAACTCTCCCAATCCCCATTTCTTTCCAGCCAAAGTCTCAGCTACTTAGTGGAACATATTTGGCCTTCATGATCTCAATCAGTTTTATCTCTCCAGACTCATTTTCTCTCCCTTCTCCAATCTCACATCCAATACTCCAACAATACTAAACTACTTGTGATTCCCCAACTGTGCAACATTCTCTCATACCTTTGGACTTTTGCACATGCTGCTCCTGCTGCCTAAAACACTCTCCCCTTTTTTGTTCAACTGACTAACTCCTACTTTAAGTAAATGTTTGTCTTGATAATGTTGGGGCTCAGAAAAACCATATCCCAGAGTATGGCTTTGTCATGCTGAGCACTTTGAATGAAAGGAAATTAGAAGCTGCCTCAGAATCAAGGTCTCTCTAACCTTTCCTTGTTTCTTCCCCACCCTCAAGTGCAGGGAGTGGCTCTCTCTGAAGTTCTCTTACTTGACTGTGGAAAGTTCTTCCAAAAAGAATGTAATTGTCTCTAACCTCCTCCCTAGGAATCTCATCAAACCATCAGGGGGATTAATTACTGGAGAGGAGATTAAAAGTCATCACCATACCCAGGCAGGCTATTGCTATTCCCAAAAGGAACAACTCTTATTACCTGAGAGACTTTATCTGCATAATAAGACAACTTTTATTCACCATGAAGTTTCTCCCCTTTCTCTCCCTTAACTTGTCACCACCTCTCCCCAAAGCCTCAAGCCCCTATTCTTTTATGCTCTAAAAACTTCAACCGTATGACCCCTTCTTTCTGTCTCATATTTTTCTGTGAAGCTCATGTGCGCATGCACATAATGAAAATGGTTTTTCTCTTCTTGATCTGTTTATTGTCAGTTTATTTTAGCAGACTCAATTATCAAACCTTCAGAAGGAAAGTTTGAATTTCCCTACAATATCAAAATGACTATCTTCTACTACATGTCAACTTTTATCATTATATTAAACCAATGTGCATAAGTTTACATCAAAATGTTCTAATTCGAATTACCGAATTAGTTAAAACAAATAAACATGTTATTCAAACTGAAGATACCTCAATGAAAATTATGAAGAACAATCTGAAGAACAGAAAATAAAGATTGAAAAATAATGAACACGGCCCCAGTGGCCTGTGAGACACTATTAGGTAATTTAAGAAGTCTTCTAAAAATTATGAACTAATACATACAATATCATAAACTTCAAAAACATTGAGAGAAATCAGACACAAAAGAGTGGATGTTATGATTACATTTATGTGAAGTTCCAGAACAGATAAAATATATCTATTGTGGATAAAACAAGAAACATGCATGGATTACTTTTATATTGAGAAAAATCAAGTCAAGAAAGGTATATTCATTGAAAAATACTGAATCATACTAAATAGTAACAAAAATGGCCTATAGCTACACACACAACAGGCATAATATTGAATGAAAGAGGCTAGGCACAAAATCAAATACTGAATGATTCAATCTATATACATTTCAAAAGAAGGCAAAACTAAACCATAATGCTCAGTGATACACAACTTTGTGATCAAAGTATAAGGAAAGGCAAGATTGTGATTTCTATAAGAATCAACTCTGTGGCTCTTTTTTGGGGATGGAGATAGAAAGGTTTGTGACTGAGAAAGGATTGAGAGTTCTTGAGGTATTTTATTTTTGATTTGGTTGTTGGTTACATGAGTGTTCACTTTATAATAACTGAGGTAAAAAACACTGGCTCACTTGATCAATGAGTGTGTATTTGCTAACTATAAGCTTCATGAAAATATGGACTGTTTCTTTAGTGCTTTATTTCCAGCATCTAGCACATAGTGTTCAATAAATATTTTGAGAAAATGAATGAACTAAGTACACATTCTGTGTTCAGCATTCAGCTAGTAGGTGTTGCTATTAGGAATGCTCAGGCTACTGAGAATCTTATTTGGGAGAAATAGAAATATCTGCAACGTGCAGAGAACAACTAGTTAATCCACAAATTAACCTTTGATTTATTTTTTATTTTGCAAGGTCATGATCTAGTTGTTATACTTTATAAATCTCCATAATAAAATCATATTTAGAAAATTCTTATTCTTTAAGTGATAAGAGGTTGGCACTCTACTTTTGCAAATAGTAGTTTCCTTTAAAGTATGTTTCTTTCTTATGAGATAAAAAGGTGTGAAATTCTACCTCATTTGTGAAAATGCACTCTTTTAAAAAACATTTATCAATGACTCTTCATGATGCTAATACAGGGATAACCCGATAGCTAAATAATCAACTTGTTTATTTGAATTATAAATAGATGTTAATTCATTATTTTAGTAATTGTTATCTTCTACTTAGCCAAAACACAGTCCTCTGCCTATTTCCAAATATCCAGGTGTTTTCTTTCCTGTGAGAAAATATGTCAAAAGACAAATAGGTTATTGGCAATAGAATAGTACCTATAAATTACATTAGATTTGCTATTCCATTTTCTTCTTTATTAAAATGTTGCTAAAGCCCTCTCTATAATAGAGTTTTGAAAGTAAATAAACTCAATACAATCAAGTTCAAGAATCCTAAATGTCAACGCAGTGAATAGAGAGAGAATAGATAAGTATCATTTCAGTTCACAAACATAAAAGGTTCACCTAATAACATTTTAATGGACTTTCAAAATAGCTTTTGCACATATGGGTTTGTTTTCCAAAAGAAGGCATAAGTTACAAGGAGCTACTTTCTTGTAAATCATGAAAATGAAAATTAGATAAGCAACTATTCAAAAAAGGTAAATACATTTCAATGCACACTGCCTTCCATAAGAACAGGGACTAAAAGCAAATGTTACAAACGGCAAATGTATTAGTAGTACTTGGTTTTAGAACTCAGAGCAATGTTCATATTGGATTCCACAAATAATAAAAAATTTGATTCTTCATTAAAAGTAAATATATAATTAGATTGGAAAACATATTTTACCAAAAAAACTGCTCAATTACCCTTATTTTATTAGGCAAATGAATTATAGGACAAAATCTTTGTTCACTATCTCTCACCCTTCCATTTATTCTGTCCGTTTGCCTTAAACCTCAAAGTAGATTCTTTCCACATCCTGTTCATGGGGGAAAAGATGGATGAATGAAGAATGGGTTACTGAGAGTGGATAGGAGGGTAGGTAAGTACAAGGTCTGTATTAGAAGAGACAGTTGCAGACCTTGTCCAAGTTAGAGTTACTGAACAATCTAATACTAATAATATTTCTATAACAGTATGTGCTTAATAAGTGAACAAAGAAATGGTGGTTACAGAAGTCCTAAGGGTGGATATCTAGTAGGCTGTCTATGTATTTGAGGCCAGGAGAGAGATGGTAGCTGAAACTTTGAAGCCTGATTACAATCACCTTGGTATAATGGTATTAAATGAACTGACATTCTATTATGCTACATGAATAAACACTTTGCTTTCCTTCTGACTTCCTTGTCAAGGAAAATAACATTTTTCCTTAAATCAGATTTATCAAGGCAAAATTTACATAGAGTAAAATTCAACCTTTTTAAGGTATACAGTTCTGTGAACTGTGAAAAATGGGTAAAGTTAAATAACCATCACCACAACGAAGATATAGGATGTTTCCATCCCTTCAAAGGGTTCTCTTGTGCATGTTTGTAGTCTCATCCCCATCCCAAGCTTCTAGCAACCACTGATCTGTTCTCCGTCCCTATAGTTTTGCTTTTTTCAGAACATTGTAAAAATGAAATACAGTACGTAGCCTTTTTAGTCTGACTTCTTTCGCTTAGCATAATGCTTTTGAGGTTGATTCATGCTATTGCTTATTTCAGTAGGTACTTCATTTTTATTGCTGAATTGCATTCTATTTTATAGACATACCATACATTGCTCATCCAGTCGCCAGTTTGTGCATATTTGGAGTTATTTCTAGGCTTTTTTTGTTATCATGAGCTAAGATGGTATATGTAGTCATGTACAGGGCTTTGCAAGGATATATGTCTTCATTTCTATTGATGAAGTCTATGATGTTGATCATCTTTTCATGTTTTTTACCATTTGTAAATTTGCTATGGTGAAATTTCTCATCTTTAAACTGAATAGGGCAAGATGATGTATTTGGTGCATCTTGGGATTCCCCTCTTCTCTGAAAACTCTCTCCCCAAGGGATGGGTCCCGGTAGCCATGTTTGTATTATGAGACCGCACTGTTCTCTTACCACAGATGATTGGACCTGACTCAGGAGAAACCAAGCCAATGACTGGCTGGATAAATCAAAGAAATCTGTATTAGCTGGATCATTTAGCTATAAATACTGAATTTGGAACAGGTCTAAATACATTATTTTGGATCTGTTATTAGGGTCCATGTATAAATAGAGCCAGTCTGAAGAGATTAAAAAAATAAAGTTTCCCAAAGAGAATCATATCTGAGATTATGTGGCCCTAGAAAAACAGAGAAAGGGATATGTTTTCTGGTAGGTTTTCAGTTTTGAAAAGTCTCTCATGAGTTTTAGATTCACTTCCCATCCTTGATTCTCTGTGGGATAATCCTATTATCATTTCCACAAATTTCCTCTTTTATTTAAACCACTTAAAGTAGCTTGGTTGTGTTTCTATTCCTTGCTGCCAAATGATCCCTTACTAAAATAACAGCAATGACAAAAAAGGATGATTTTGAATGACTAAAAGCAAAAAAAAAAAAAAATTAAAATTAAAAAGGATTTCAGGTTTTGTATGTAATGGGTTGTTTAATTAGACAAAATTGAATCAAGGTACTGAAGGCTGCCAGGTGCACAGCTTCTTTCTGGGCCTTTACCTGTGCAATTATGTTGCTATACTTCATACCCTGTGGGCTTGCAACACTAGGCCGCAGCTGGTTTGACCTGATACATCTGAAACAATGACAACAATCTAAACTGGACAACAATCTACGAGATAGCCTGGATTATAATATGAACCAGTAAAGTTCTCATAATGTTTGCTTGGCTAAAGCAACAAGATTCTCATTTGGATGAATCTAAATGAGTAGAAGGAAAGTTAGCCAGGCACTACAAGAGCAGTGGAAGCAGAGAAAAGAATTGAGTCACTATTATATCAAAACACTGGTATAGAGAGCAACTGATATTTATTCCTGAGGAAATGTTCACTGGGCTTCAGTCACTAATGCCACTACTGCAACTAGACAGTTTCTTTTCTCCCTTACTTACTCATGGACCCTACCAAACATCATTTGTTACAAAAGTAACCTAAATCTGTCTCTTATTTCAGTTTGGCTATTCCCATACATCCTTAAGGAGCTTAACTTTCTTAAATCAAGAAGGTGAGATACTGTAGAGATAAATGTAAAGTTCTGCACTTAGGTGTAAATAATGAAATGTACATGTTCTTTTACAGTCTGTATGGGGAGAAAAGATTAATTATTGAAAAGCCTCTAAGCTCAAATTAACTAGTGGTGGGAAGTGGCATGCAAAAGAAAAAAATGCTATTCTATAAGGCTATATCAATAGAAAAATAGTAACAAGAACCATGGAGGTGGTCAGAATGGGTCAAAATCACAGTTTTCAGTTCTGAGTTATGTATTTTAAGGAAATTCTTGGCTTAGTACAGTTGTCTTCAGAAAAGGATAAACAGAATGGGGAATGATAAAGAACCCATGTCACTTGAGAAAGAACCAAGGAACTGAGGGAGATAAGCCTGAGACAGAAGGTTAGGAGAGAATATGACTGATTTCTTCATATATACGAGGGCTGTAAATAGAAGACATATTTTGCATACATCTGGAGGAAAGAGGTTAGGTAGAGATCCAAATTATGTATAGGTTTTACATCAGTAGAATGAATACTTTAGAACTCAAAAATGGAAGTAAGATGACTTGCAATATAATAACAACCCCACACCACAAATCCCAAGATGGGCTGGATAAGAATCAGTTCAGAATATTTGTAACTGAAATTCCCTTCTAGACCTGAAATACTGATTTAAGCAAATATTACTCTTGGAAACAATTTTTTCTCCTCTTAGATGCTTAGCTCCTTGAGGGCAATAACTTGGCCTTTATGGTGTTGTAAAAAGTATCCGAATTCTGAATATAATCCTTGCGAAAACATTCATTAACGTTTTAAAATGACCTTTCATATGTATATCCTTCTCTCTTTCCTCTGTCAAGCGAATATAACATTAAAAATGCGAATGAAAAGCAAATACTGATATCTATTCTTTTGAAATATTTTTGTCCTACTTTCCTGGAGGGCTTCTTACCATTCTGGCTGCTTCTCCAAAGAGGTCCAGTGAAAGCCCAATCAATGTAATGTTGTACCCATAATATATCATCAGACATTCTGCTGGCAGGAGCAGGAGGTCAGGAACTGCCCTTTTCAAGAACTTTAATGGAAAATAATACACCGATCAAATTTATGTTAATCAGGCTCGGATGCAAAGCTAGGTCCCTGCCTACGAGTGAAAAATATGTTTCTTCAATAATCCTACAGTTAGGGGTGAAGGAGAGGGTAGGAAATCAAGTCCTAGAATAAGCACACGACTGGGAGTCAAGGACTCTGGATTTAACTTCAGCAATGACTTTAAACTAGAGGTGTAATCTTAGGCAAATCACTTCATTTCTCTATGCCTAAATTTCATCTGTCACCTAATGGCCCTCTAATACCTGATCTCATGCACTAGTAGATTCTGCAGCGCCATGGCCTCTTAAATATAAAAAGAGGTTTCTCAAAAAAAAAAAAAAAAGATGTTTCTCCATATTCTCCATAAAGAAACCCCGGTTCCACTTATAGGCACCCACCAACTCTTTTGTTTCCTTTAGCTCTATTCCATTTCTCTCTTCTTGTCTACTATAAGACACCATGTCATACTATATTATTTTAATACTATACTATATACAAATTGGACAAATAATTAGGTTCAATTAAAAGCTAGAAGAACATTGGCAACCAAACTATATATCATGGAGGTCTAAAGGCTTAATCTAACCATGTGCTGTTCAGCAATATTATATTAAGCAATATAATATATTCAGTGAGAATAACCATTATTAAACCCTTTGCCCATTTTCTTAGAGTCCCAAGGATACTTGCTAGCCTATAATGAAACCTTCTTAATTTCATGCAGATCTTGAGTCTGGATCAATCACATACTAGCTGTGTAAGCTTTGATAAATTATTTTACCTCTCTGGTTCTGTTTGCTTATCTGTAAGATGTGGGTACTAATATTTTCACAAGTATATAAAGTACCTAGCACAGGCCTTGGTATTTGGCATATCCCGCTCAAGTGATACTTTCATTTCTGTCTTATTTTCAGTCCCCTGGATCCTCTGTTCCTCTTCACTCCTCTAAGGCCTTCTCTTTCTCCTCTTAAATACATCCCTAGCCTTACCATACCCCCTCTGGACCACTGTCACCTGCACCTGGACTATCCAGTACTTTCATGCACAGTGGCACTTCTTAAAGCAGTCCTGTGGATTTCTACTTCCCTCTTAAATTCCTCAGGAGTATTTTAAAATTCAAAATAAAAGAAACATTCCAGAACTCCTCTACAAAGATTCAATATCAGTTTCTTGGGGAAGAGGAACATGTTATCCCAAGGGATAACACTGCCTACCCTTCCTACCTTACAAGGCAGCTGTAAGGATTTTTGAAAAAGTAACAGAAGTAAAATTTTAAATAGCTTACGGTGGTAGAGAAGGATTATTATTTAAATTGAAGGTTCTGCTCTTCAGTCAGCTGGGGAACTTTATTTTTCTGACAGAGTATGAAGCCTCACAGCAATTAATGTTATCTTTCTAGCTTGCCACATCAATGTCCCTTCTATTGTACCTCTGTATAGCCCATTCTGGTGGTATTCACTGTCAGCAGCTAGTGATTACTGAAGCAGTCATTATAGCAAGAAACCCTTCTTCAGCTTTGCAGAAATTTAATAGCATGTCCCCCATTACACAGAGAAAATTCTGATTCTGGATAAGATAAACCAACAGTAAAAATATATTTAACCAAGAAAGTAGCAGTTATTGCTTTGTCCTCTTTGTTTTCCTGTACGTGTTGTGACAGGAATACAGCAAGGGGACAGTGACTATTTGGTTCCTATTCCTATGAGGTATTTAAATATGGATAATTCCCATGTCAATGGTAAGCAGCTTTATTGCTAAAGAGAACTGCCATAGGAAGTGCCAGGGGTTCTCTTCACCCCACTTTAAATATTAGATCTGTATATAGAGATTTTTAGTGACAGTGGGGTATTTATTTTGAACTCTGTCTTCACTTGTGGCACTGGGTTGTTTTTGAGCCATATACCTGCTCTGTACCCAACTTCATTCCTTAATTTAATGAATTAGATCTCAGAGTTAGGGGTGAAGGGAATAGCAGGGAACAGAGTGACAACCACTGAGATTTAAAGTGACTTTGATTCCATTCATTCATTCATTCATCAAACTTATATTAAGCACTTACTATGTACCATGCATTTGTAAGGGGCAAAGGGAGTTTTTCCTCTCCCACCCCCAACTCTAAGGTTTGATGTTTGAATCTGAGAAATAAACTGAAAATAGATTCACAGGAGAAAGGGCATATAAATTTATTAACAAGGACATGGGAGTCCCACAAATATGAGACTCAACGAATAGCCAAATGACTGCTCTTTATACTGTACAGAAAGGAATAGAGGCTTGGAGCATGGTGACAGGTTATAAGAGGGACAAGGGGGAAAAGTAAGGTGAGCAAAGGCTGTCTTGTTATGCAGATGAAGCCTCATAGGTAGCAGTCCCCTAAAAGAATAGACAGTAGCCTGTGGTAAAAGTTTCTCTGCCAGACCTTTGAAAGAGTCAGACTTTTAATCTCCTTTTTCTGTGAGTTAAATCTTTTTTAGATCCAGATAAGGCAGATAAGGAGAGCCTCAGAGAAAGCCTGTTTACATCTACTATTTACTAATATAGATTTCCTATACAGATGCAAATCTACCCTACAAAGGACAGCTTTTCAGAATTGTTCCTTTGTCTGCAGTCCCTCCGAATAGCCATGCTGAAATATGCCAAAGAAGTATATTTTGGGTGGCATATTTTGGTTTCCCTCATTGCAGTAGATGTTAAGATGCAAAGATGACCTGATATCCCAAGAAATCACTTAAAGAGGATACAGACATTTAATCAGTTTACTGTGCAGTCTACGTGGTCTATACATAACAAGCTATATATATATATATATATATATATATATAGAGAGAGAGAGAGAGAGAGAGAGAACAATGAAAGTTCAGAAGGCACAGAGCTTAACTTGGCCTGAGAGAGTCAGGTGGGGCTTAAAAGATTAGAGAATCTCAGGTAAGTAGCTGGGACAGGGAGGGGAAGAACATCATTTTAACAGAGGTAAAACAGAATGTGCAGAACCAGGGAGGCCCAAGAAAACAGTATGTTGATGAAATTTCATCTAGTTTGCTATTCCCGTAGCATCATGTAGTCCATGATGTCACCAGATAAACCAAATTAAAATGTGTATACTGCTAGCCATGTGGAGTGATTTTGGCATGGGTTTTAGTTTTATATAATTAAGTTTATTCCAAACAAAATCCAACTGCAGATAGAGGAATTTTAATCACTTTGAGAACTAAGAGAACTCATAGGTTCACTGGCACTGCCATATCTGTCAAAATGCAAATAAGTGGATAAAACTGTTCAAGATTTTTTAAAATGGTCAGAAGTTTTCCCTTAGTCAATAGTTTTGTGAGAAATTGAAAGATGAGTAGTATATAAATAGCACTTAAGGTCTCTTTCAGTCTTGAGAATCTATATGATATGAAAGAGAATTTCATAAACTTGAACCAAAATAAAAAATCATGGTCAAGCATAATAGAATTACATTGCAAAACTGAAATCATAATTGAAAATAGTTTTTATTTTCTCCCATGGCAAAAGGCTACCTGTTGGAAGTGAAGATAATAACTACTGCATCATCGTTAGGTGAGTCAGGCATTTTGAGTTATTTTTCTTATGGTGAGGTATATTTGACTGATTTATTATCTCTACCCTTTGTGGCCAGTGGCAAATATTTACCAAGAAAGATGAATTAAGTTTACAGTGTACTAGGCTATTTACTTGTTTTGTTTTTTTTTTGTCTACTTTTCATTTAATCTTCACAATAACCCTAGGAAAAGGTGCTATTATTTGCTTCTTGTTATTAGTCAATGATGTGTGTGTATGCGTATTTTATTTTAGGAAATAAAGGCAAAAGGAGGTTGTGTCATTCACCTAATAAATGAAGAACCAGCATTTAATTGGAAGGTTTATGCCCTTATCCAGTATAAGGGAGGGAAAAATGGTTTCCCTTCACTCTTCTAGGTTCTTTGGCTGAGCTACAAATTAAATTGACATAAGACAGATTAACAGAAGACAAACCCTAGTTAATTACATACATATGCATGGGAGTGCCACAAAAATATAAGACTCAAGGAAGGGTCAGATGATTGAAGCATGTATAGCATCCTGAGCTACAGAAAGGAATAAGGGCTTGGGACTTCTGGGGGCTAGTGGAGTTAAGTTATGGGAGGGCAAAGGAAGGAAATGTATGATGAATAAAGATTGCCTTGTTATGCAGATAAAAAGTACTCCCTCTGGTTAAAGTCATGGGAAGCTTCCCTCTTCCTGATACAAATACTTTTTGCTAATGTAAGCTTCCTTTATAAATGTAAATTTCCTTTACAAAATGGCAGCTTTTCAGAGCTATTCCTGTATTGGCAGTTTCTCAAAGTAATCATCTAGGAATATACCAAAGAAGTATGTTTTGGGGTAGCATATTCTGGTCCCCTGCAATCATATTTTGTGGTGGTGTGTCCTGAGCCCCAACACCAGCATATTATGCTATTAAGCTCTAGTAAAACAGGAAGTCGGCTGGGATCAGAATGTAGACAATAGTCTGGCACTATAGGAGCTAACATTTTCAGCTCTTCTCCCACTTCTTTTTATGTTAATGTTTCTCTCAAATCAACCTGGTTCAGAACATGCCTAGAATAGTCTTTGTTCTCTCTACTGCCCTGATCTGTTGTTATGCTTCCTACTTAAAGTTGATTTATCAAAGTTACATGTGTTCTTTATTTTTTTTATTTTATTTTATTTTTTGCTTTTATTTCATCATATAATGGGGGTACAAAT
>VBSM01003151.1:9010135-9028862 GCA_008086735.1 Cheirogaleus medius | reverse complement strand
TGATAGGGTTTTCCCAACATCTTCTTCTAGGATTCTTAAGGTATCATGCCTTAATTGTGCCCTACCTCCTTCCAGAATCATCAGGCCAACCCAATAATCTCTTTGACCTCAGAATTCTGGTAGCATTTATGGTCTATATTGCTAACTTGGCACTCATCATGTGTGCAGATATTTATCAGATTATTTGGATAGTTGCTAAATTTGTATTTTTTATTTGTATTTTATGTATGTGTCTTGTAATATTCTTCCATGTGTCTAGTCCAGTGATTTACAAGGGTAAATATTCAGTATGTTTGCTGATGATGGCAGTCAAAAAATATTTAGCTGAGTCACAGGAACATCCAACTTACAGCCTTAATTTCTTTAGTACCAGGAACTAACTTATCTGAGAACACGATTCCTCTATTCCAGTATTTATTTCTTTATGAATATAGTTCTACCAGTGATACATCATGTATGTTTAATATATAAACTACAATTAAACACAAGAAAACAGCCTGAGGTGTCAATGCTAAAATGCAAGTAAAACTGGCCCAAGGAAAATAGTTATTATTATTTCAGCATTGCATTGAATTATTACCTTACCAGAGGATTTACCAGCCTTTTCCAGGTTCTTCTCATAGTTTGTCATCCTTTTTGACAACATCACAAAGGGGCTGAGGAATGAATGTGGCAGATGCTGTGCGTCTGTATTCAGACTTTGTCTATAGATAGTACATGAAACAGACTGCAACATTACTGGTATGTTCATTTAGACTGCCAACATGATGGATGTTGATGACCAAAGCCAAAGCCACTGAGAAAAGTGCCAAACTGAAATAATCATCAGGATTTGGGCCATTTAGAGGTCATGGATGTTTACTTTCTTCAGTAGTTTGAAAATTTAGCTCCTCTTTTAGATCTGTCATTCTAACATTTTTTTAAAGCTATAGACCCCTCTAGATTACAAAACTCCATGTAAATACCCATAGAATAATTTTTGTAAAGAGCTATATAGAAATACATTCATTAGTATATATACAAGTTGCTTTTCCTGATAGCTTTTATCATAAATGACTGGACAATCAGTTAATTGAATACAGGTCTATACCGAAAGTTTCTCAAATGTATGGTTTGACCAAAACTATTTTTTCCTACTACCCCTCATCTTGTTTTATGTTTAATAGATTCTTAAAGAAAAGTCCAGGTAAGAACTTGACTTGCTGATAGACAATTAATAGACTTTTCTTTTCTCCTCAAAACTGCCTTTATACAACAGGAGACAAAATAAAAATAATGCCATGTATGACATTGCTTTCTCTAGGTTCTATGATTCAATAAAGTTCTTATCCTCAAGTAGAGATAATAGTAAGTCTTCTTATTAAATAGAATATTGCAACTTTTATTTTATTTTTATTTATTTTTATTTCAGGATATGATAAGGGTACAAACATTTTTGTTACATTATATGACTTTGCCTCAACCAAGTGAGGATTAGAGGCATGCCCTTCCCCTCTACAATACTCACCGCATCCATTAGTTGTGAGTTTACCCCCTCAACACCCTAGCCCATGGAGAATATTACTACTGTGTGAGCACCATAGTGTTGATCAGTCAGTGCCAATTTGATTGCGAGTACATTTGGTGCCTATTTTTCCGTTCTTGTGATACCTCACTTCGGAGGATGGGCTCGAGCTCTATCCAGGAAAATATAAGAGGTGCTAGATCACCATCATTTCTTACAATTGAGTAATATTCCATGGTATACATATAACAAATTTTAATGATCCACTCATGAATTGACGGGCACTTGCGTTGTTTCCACATCCTTGCAATAGGGAATTGTGCTGCCATAAACATTCAGGTGCAGATGTCTTTATTATAGAATATCTTATGCTCTTTTGGGTAGATGCCTAATAGTGCTATTGCTGGATCGAATGGTATTTCTATTTTTAGCTCTTTGAGGTATCTCCAAATTCTTTTCCACAGAGGTTGTACTAATTTGCAGTCCCATCATCAGTGTAAGAGTGTTCCTGTCTCTCCATATCCTCACCAGCTTCTGTTGTTTGGGAATTTTATGATAGAGGCCAATCTCACTAGGGTTAGGTGATATGTCATTGTGGTTTTGATTTGCATTTCTCTAATGATTAGAGATATTGAGCATTTTTTATATGTTTTCTGGCCATTATTCTGTCTTCTTTTGAAAAGTGTCTATTCATATATTTTGCCCATTTATCGATGGGGTTGTTTGATTTTTTTCTTGTTGATTTTTTAAGTTTTAGATAGATTCTTGTTATGAGCCCTTTATTGGATGTGTAGAGAGAAAATATTTTCTCTCATTCTGAAGGCTGTATGCTCTAATGCTATTTTCCTTGGCTGTGCAAAAGCTTTTTAATTTGATCAGATCCCATTTATTTATTTTTGTTGCTGCTGTGATTGCTTTGGGGGTCTTCTTCAAAAATTCTTTGCCTAGGCTGATGTCTGAAAGGATATTCCCAACATCATCTTCTAGAATTCTTAAGGTTTTATGCCTTAGGTTTAAGTCTGTTAACCATCTTGAATTGATTTTTGTGAGAGGTGACAGGTGGGGATCCAGTTTCAATCTTCTGCATATAGCTATCCAGTTTTCCCAGTACCATTTATTGAAAAAGGATTCTTTTACCCAGTGTATATTTTTGTCTGCTTTGTCAAAGATTAGATTACCATATGTAGATGGTTTCATCTCTGGATTCTCAGTCCTGTTCCAAAGGTCTATGTCTCTG
This sequence comes from Cheirogaleus medius, assembly GCA_008086735.1. Taxonomy (NCBI): domain Eukaryota; kingdom Metazoa; phylum Chordata; class Mammalia; order Primates; family Cheirogaleidae; genus Cheirogaleus; species Cheirogaleus medius. Next base: position 9,026,121 of record VBSM01003151.1, on the reverse strand, counting down.
TTCTTGTGCCAATACCATGCTGTTTTAGTTACTATAGCAACTTTGGCTTCCATGGATATCCCTGTCAACTAGGGAGTGATAAGGCTGATCAAAATTTATGCTGTACATAACTTTAGGGTGTTTTGACAAGAATAGGTAGACCCTAAGCTTGTGAATTTCTCACACTGTAACTTGTTTGCTCCATCTCAGGCTGAGACCTCCACCTATGTGCAAACATTTCCTGCCTCAATTTTTCTGTTGTTATAGTATTTGATTCAGTTTGTTAAGCTTCAAGATCCCCCTAGCAGTTTTCAACACCCCATCCCTTGCTTCCTCTTTCCCCAGCCATATAGCCAATAGTCCCTGCTTATATGTCTTGCTCATCTTGATCTTTCAGTGGCTCCCTACTGCAATAGTCCCTCTGCTTCTATTGCAACAGTTCACTTTAATAAAGTAATTTCTTACTAACTTCTGGACTTATATGTTGTTTTATGGTGGGGAGGTGAGGGAGGACTTAGGAGAAGCTGTTAGATTCTTGAATTTCACCACAAATCATTACATCAAACAGACTTCAGTATTCTCATCTCTAAAATGGGAATAATAGGCCGGGCGTGGTGGCTCACTCCTGTAATCCTAGCTCTCTGGGAGGCCAAGACAGGTGGATCGCTCAAGGTCAGGAGTTCGAAACCAGCCTGAGCAAGAGCGAGACCTTGTCTCTACTATAAATAGAAATAAACTAATTGGCCAGCTAAAATATATATAGAAAAAATTAGCTGGGCACGGTGGCACATGCCTGTAGTCCCAGCTACTTGGGAGGCTGAGGCAGAAGGATCGCTCAAGCCCAGGAGTTGGAGGTTGCTGTGAGCTAGGCTGATGCCACGGCACTCTAGTGCGGGCAACAGAGTGAGACTGTGTCTTAAAAAAATAAATAAATAAATAAATAAAAATAAATAAATAAAATGGGAATAATGATTTTTTCCTGTTCCTACCAGAAAGACACACAGATGCCCTTCAACTTATGATGGAGTTACATCCCAATAAACCCATTTTAAGTTAAAATATCATAAGTCAAAATTTTCAGCTTAATGATTTTTTTTTTAAATTACTATGTATGGGTTTATCCAGACATAACCCCATTGTAAATCAAGAAGTGTACTGAATGTGTATCACTTCCACACCATTGTAAAGTTAAGAAATTAAAAGTCAAGCCATTGAAAGTCAGGACCATCTGTATTCAGGATGACACATGAGAAGACATATTTTGCTATAAGCCATTTTGAATATGGTGCTGTTAGATAACTATAAGTTATTATTATCCTCATTAATATTGTAGGGTATGAAAGACGTGATACCTTACCTCAACCATCATAAGGGTCACAGCCAACACTCCTATACCGAGACAGATTAACAAGAAAAAAGCATAACAAATTTATTAAAGTTTCATGTGACACAGGAGCCTTTGGAAATGAAGGCCCAAAGAGGCAGGGAAAACTGGTTTTATGCCTAGGATTCTGATTTGATGATTTAATAAAATATGGACAGCCATGTAGAAATGTGACTGGACAAAAAGGTATTATCTAATGGTAATTGACTGTGGATAGGGGTATCCAGAAAGGTCCATCTGTTCAGATTCTTCTTGTTCTCCGTGTGGCATTCCTTCTTCCTGGATATGGGGAAGGACCTCTCTGGAATGAAGGTCTTCAGTGGAGCAGGAAGAAAGTGATTTTTCTAGGTTTGAAAGTTTGCTTTGAGGGAGAGGGCTTCCAGTTTCTCTGATCTGGATTGGGGAGGAGGAATTCTGGTTTCTATGACTTGCTTTGGGGGAGAAAAAAGAGTAAGAGAAGGGAGGGCAGAAGAAGGTCAGGGAGGGACTTTGCTTCTGAGGCTGCTTCTGAAGCCTTCCAGTCTCCTTTAGTTCAAAATGCTCAGCATGCCGAAGCACCATACTCTGCAGTATTATTTTCTGGGCCCCAACAATATCAATATCTTCTTTTAATCCAGTGATTTGCCAAGTGTGGTCCTTAGAAAGCTTTGGTCCAGTAACAGCAGCACTACCTGAGAACTTGTTAGAAATGAGAATTCTTGGGTCCACTTCAGGCCCATAAAATCAGAAACTCTGGTTTTGAGGCCTAACAATTTGTATTTTAATAATCCATCCAGGTAGTTCTGATGCATGTTCAAGTTTGAGAACTTAATAATCACTTAAAATATTATTAGTGAGTTTGTGAAAAAAATATTAATACCTTTTTTTTCTTGTTCAGAGCTTTGGAAAGGTTTATATAAGACATTAGTTGTGGTTACCTATACCTAAAAGTAATGTCTAAATACCTGGAAAATCACTCATTAAAAATTGTGAAATGTAGACATTTTTTCTGGTAGATAATGTAGATGTTTGACTAAATTCTTATTTTTTTGATTTTTAAGGAGATATGAATGAACATAAGAGATACCTTTTCTGAAGCAGAGAATTCCTCTCACATCCTACTCTCCTCATGATAAAAAATATTCAGTATTGATGTATGACTCCTGTACTCTGTGAAACATCAAGCCCTATTAGTCACTCATTTATGCAATTTAAATGCTGGATTTTGTTTTTCAGTGCTGCAGACCCATTACCAAAGAGGGCCCAGCTGTTACTTTTTGCTTCAGGGACATTTGCTGCAAATTCAATAGGTTTTTGCCTCAATTCAGAAAATAGAAAGCATTAGGTTTGTAACAATAATTATATATCTCTCCAAGGCTCTTATAGTATCAAGCCAGATAGGAGAGTAGTAGTAATTGGTTAGATTCATCAAAAGGGCAAATTTATTCTCACAACATCTTTTTGCAATGGGCAAGGGTCCATTGAACAGATGGACCAATAGACACGACATTAGAATTATATGAGCATCCAACATTTGGGTGGCACTATTGAAAGTACATTCAATAACTATCTTTTCAATATTTATGTTCACAAAAACTCAGGTTAGATAGAATTGGTGATCTAAAGTTTGGGGTAAATAATAGCCTGTTCTTTTGACTCAATGTTTTCTTCGTAAAGTGGAGGCCATGGAAAAAATTACATAATTAATGATGGAGACTAAATCCTCAAACCTTTTCTTCCCCTAGAAGAGGGATATGCTTCTTTGGTACACTTAACTGCTGCTAACACTTCTCTAAGCATTCTGACTTTTATTTTTAGCAAATAAGACTTTTCACCCCTCTTTAACTACTCCAAGTCTAGAGAATGGCTGGAGCCCATTCCTATCATCAAGCAAAGTAGCCTGGCATGAGGTTAAAATGGGAGAGAATGTAGAGGAAATACATATTAGGAGTGGATGGAGGAAACCTATGGAGGGAAAAATACACAGTTCAAAACACTGAAGGGAAGGGGTAAGAACTCAGAGGTCCTGCCCCTTCTTACGTGTTCTATGTACTAACACTTATCAGTTTTGAAGTGTCCAACATTCTTTTAGGAAGTAATACCTAATATCAAAGGGTGGTGCTCCTCTACTTTTTATGAATTTTAGCAGGAATTGCTTTTCCTGAAAACTTTAAGACCACCAAAGGATTTGGGGTATGTGTGTATATGGCCAGGGCAGGGGGTGAGTAACACCTATGGCTAAGAATAAAATTGCCAACATCATGGGATGTGGATGCTTGCTGTTGGCATGTTTTTGGAAGCTGGCAAACTGGATTAAGGGTTGGAAGCAACTTAAAGATATAGAAAAGATCTATGACATTATTTTTCTCAAATTTATTAACAATTTCAACAACAAGGCATAGCCTGTGGTCAAAAGGCAGCAGACTTCTTTAAAGAATTTAAACCTCTTATGTCAGGGCTCAGAACATGATACCTTAAAGTATGGTACTTTGACATGCTGAGTACTTTGAACTAAAGGAGATTGAAAAGTCTTCGGAAACAAGAAGTTCTCTCTCTCCCACCCTCCTTTCTCCTTCCCTCTTTTATCTTCTGAGGCAGGTCATAGAAACTAGAATTCCTCTTTGTAGGAAGCTTTGAAGATGGTAGAAGAGGTGTTAAAGGTTTAAATATAGAAACGAAAATATGAAATAATCACCAATTGAGACAGATCAGTGATACCTCTCAGGGGCTTGCTGGATCCCCCAAGCATGGAAGTAATAGAAAATCTTAAGTCCCTTCAGGGGAAGATCCAGGCACCTGGCTAGCCTTAAAGAGTGAATAGGCAACCTGATGAGAACAATGGCCCTCCAACCCAGCCAGAGCCACAAAGTGTTTTGGTTCCCTATAGAAACTGAATGACAGCATCTTAACATATGTTTTTGAGTCGTTTTTTCAGAACCCCCCACTGGAAGAACAATACAGATGAGAGGCAACTGAGGAATTGAACTTTGACTGCCATTCTTTAAATTCCTCCCCCATACAACAACTAAATACTTGATGTAGTAGAAAAAAAATAAATTTTCCCCTGAGGGACCTGTCACATTCATCTTATGACATTCCTTTCTGCTAATCAAAGAATCTCTGAATCCACCTATACCCGCCAGGCTCAGGATATCCCATATTTTGGGGCCAGGCCAATGTATAACCTCCAAAGTTCTTTTGGTTTAAAATTTTGCCTGCAACTTCTGCTTTCCTAAAATATACCACTGCCTTTAAAAACCCGGCTTGTAAGCCATTGGGAAGTTCAGGTCTTAGGCATTGGATGCTCATTCTCCTTGCATGGCACTATGCAATAAAGACGCCTCTATCCCCCATTGTAACTCTCGGCTTCAGTATCTGGCTTTGCTGCACTGAGTAGACTCCAGTTTGGTTTAGTAACACAATTAGGATTGAACAACTGAATATCGAGTTCCAGGGAAATCCTATGTTTTAGCATTATGAAGAAGCCTATTCCCATTTGTTGACCTTCTAGGTGGAAAGGTAGAATGAATATTTGTTGAGAACCAAGTAAATGGTCTGTGCACTGTATCCAGTTGTATACTGAGTGAGAATCCCACCTCATGTTTCTCATTAAAGAAGTGAGGAAGGGTAAAGCCAAAATGAGGCATTTTAAAAATCATTTTCACTCAGTATTTAGAATTTCTAAAGTTTATCTTATCAGTGCCACGTGGCTATTGAGGTGGTCTCGGAGGTTTCAGCTTATTCATCCCATCCAATTTTTTTTCCTAGTAGAGGTGAAAATGAAGGATGCAGTATGTAAAAGTCTAACAACTGCTAAAACAAACTTATTCCATGGAACCTAAGCTGTTGAAGTGATATGAGGGCTGTTGTCAATTTGAAATGGTGTGCCTCTGGGCAAATACAAAAATTGTATTTTGTTTCTGAAATAAAAATTGTGTTCCAGTTTCACTCTACCTAAAGAGGAAAATGGCCACCTGGGGTCAGGATATCATATTGACTGGTTATAGGAATGAAAGAAAATACATTTTAAGTGAAATAGTACATGTACTCTGACTTAAAGAATTTATAAATGTCATGGCTTCTACAGATTCTATCCATTGTAAGTCTTAGTTATATTGAACTAGAAAACATTTTTATTAAGTGACTATTTCCTCATGTCATCATATTCACTTTATAGAGAGATATTTTGACATTATTTACCCACATGACTGTTTTCACTAATTGTATATTTCATTTCCAAGTTTATTATTTGTTTCCTTCTACTTTCTTTTGGTTCATTTTATTATTTCACTAGTTTTTGAAGTTTCATATTTAGTTCATTGTGTTCATTCTTTGTTTTATATAATAAAGCAGTAAAATCAAATATTTGCTTCTCACTTCAGCTGACCATGTGGCATAGATTGACATGACATCGCTATATTAATCATTTTGTAAATAATTTATCATACATGTTTTATTTTTACTTTGGCTCAGGGCTCATTTAAAAAGCGTTTTTAGTGTGTTTAGGTCTGGGAGTGTATCTTCCTATTATTAACTTTGTGGGGGCCAAAGGAGAACTTCTCCTTTGCCCTCTGAAGGTTTGTTAAAAAACCAACTCACAAAAACCAGATGAATTGTTGAAAAGGAATACAAATTTATTAACAAGTACACAGGGGCAAATCAGTGATTATCCTCCTCAATGGGGTTCAGAAGTTGATATACTGTACTGAAGTTACAGAAAGAGTGGAGTCTGGATCCTGGTAAAACAGGTTATGGTATCTCCAAATTCTTTTCCACAGAGGTTGTACTAATTTGTGGTCCCACCAGCAGTGTTAGACTGTTCCTGTATCTCCACATCCTCGCCAGCATTTGTTGTTTTGGGATTTTATGATAGAGGCCAATCTCATTGGGGTTAGGTGATATCTCATTGTGGTTTTGATTCACCAATTCTCTAATGATTAGAGATGTTGAGCATATTTTATATGTTTCCTGGCCATTCTGTCTTCTTTTGAAAAGTTTCTGTTTATGTCCTTTGCCCATTTATTGATGGGGTTGTTTGATTTTTTTCTTGTTGATTTTTTTTTAAGTTCTAGATAGATTCTTATTATCAGCCTTTTATCAGACATGTAGAGAGCAAATATTTTCTCCCATTCTATAGGTTGTCTGTTTGCTCTAATGCTAGTTTCCTTGACTGTGCAAAAGCTTTTTAATTTGATCAGATCCCATTTATTTATTTTTGTTGCTGCTGTGATTGCTGTGGGCGTCTTCTTCAAAAATTCTTTGCCTAGGCCAATGTCTGAAAGGGTCTTCCCAACATCTTTGTCTAGAATTCTTAAGGTTTCATGCCTTAGGTTTAAGTCTGTCATCCATCTGCAAATTAGTGCAACCTCTGTGGAAAGGAATTTGGAGATACCTCAAAGAGCTAAAAATAGAAATACCATTCGATCCAGCAATAGCACTATTAGGCATCTACTCAAAGGAGCAAAAGACATTCTATAATAAAGACATCTGCACCCCAATGTTTATGGTAGCACAATTCCCTATTGCTAGGATGTGGAAACAACCCAAGTGCCCATCAATTCATCAGTGGATTATTAAAATTTGCTATATGTATATAATGGAATATTAATTATAAGACAGGACGGTGATCTAGCACCTCTTATATTTTCCTGGATAGAGCTTGAGCCCATCCCCTGAAGTGAGGTATCACAAGAACAGAAGAATAGGCACCACATGTACTCACCAGCAAATTGGTATTAACTGATCGACACCTAAGTGGACATATAGGAATAACATTTATTGGGTGTCGGGCAGGTGGGGGGAGGGGATGGGTATATACATACATAATGAGTGCGATGTGTACCAACTGGGGGATGGACATGCTTGAAGCTCTGACTCGAGGGGTGAGGGAGGGGCAAGGGCAATATACGTAACCTTAACATTTGTACCCCCATAATATGCTGAAAAAAATTTAAAAAAAGTTTTAAAAAATAATGCACCATTTCATGAAAACATAAAAAAATAAAAAAGTGGCACTGACTGATCAACACTATGGTGCTCGTACGGTAGTAATATTCTCCATGGATTAGGAGGTTGGGGGGGTAAACTCACAACTAATGGACACACTGAGCATTGTAGAGGGGAAGGGCATGCCTCTAATCCTCGTTTGGGTGAGGAAAAGTCATAAAATGTAACCAAAATGTTTGTACCCTCATAATATCCTGAAATAAAAATAAATAAAAAACAAAACAAAAAAACAGGTTATGGGAGGGAGAGAAGAAGAGACCTGGCTAGCAAAGGTGGTTCTTAGGTAGAGGAAACCTCACAGTTAGCAGCCCTCAGAGAAAATCAGTAGTAAATGTTTGTTTCAGACCTTTGAAGGTATAAGACTCTTAGTTAATATTTTGTAGATCCAGACAATGGAAGGCCTCAGTTAAACCCTTCTGCATCATACAGATTCTGTACAGATGCAAATCTCCCCCACAAAAGACAGCTTTTTAGGGTTACTTCTGTTTGCTGGGTCTCTGAGCAGCCACCTCAAAATATGTCAAATATATTTTGGGATAAAATATTTTGACTTTCTTCAACTTCTAAATTTATTAAATTGTGGTTTAGGAGAAGGAACTAATATAATCTCTAATAGTTTGAAGTACTTGGAATAACTTAGTTTCATTTAATATTTATTATTAATATTAACTTTGTGGTCAAATGCATGATCAGTTTCTTTCAACGTTTTATGGTTATTTTTATTCTCTACCCCCAGGGTTCAAATTTTTATATCAAGTTTTTTGGGATTAGTATGCTAATTGTGTACATTTTCCTTATTTTTAATCTACTTATTCAAATATTTATATATACTAACATTTCTGTGACTGTAGTTTTATCTATTTCTTCTTGCATAATGTTTTTCTGCTTTTTTGTTGCTAATTTTTCATGTTAAAATATTTGTAACTGTTATACCTATATCTTACTACTGTTTTTCCAGCATTATTAATGTCTCACAAGCATCCCAATTTAGATGAAAAACTATATAGTCACCTTAATTATACTGTAATCATTCCACTCTTCATTTTATTTTCATTTGATCTTAAATTTCATTATCTCTGATATTAGTACTACCAATCTTATTCTTTTATTCTTTTCATCTGCCTAGAACCTCTCTCTCTGCCTATTTCTTTGTTTTCAGCCTTTGGTCACTTTATTTTGGATTTCTTATTGAAGGTACTTTTTATACAATCTGAGGGACTTTTTACGTTTTCTGTGGCAATTTAACCCATTAACAGCCAAGTTAACAGGTGAGATGTTTCTTACACAGTAATTTTATCTTTAGTATTCATTGTATTTTACAGATTTTTTTCCTTTTTCAGATTCTTTACTTTGAGTGAATTTCTCAAATGTTCTTTCAAATGCAGTCCCCCTACACCAACACCAATTTCTTTGAATCTTACATGTTCACCTTTCTTTCAACTCTGAGATAAACCATGCCTGCTCATTGAATGCCTGCAAACCCTCACAGGGTAAAACAACTTTGTCGATGTCCAAATTGCTGCGTCAATGTAGTTAAAAACAATAACATCCCTGAACGTGCACATTCTTCCTGAAGACTCACAATCTCAGCTCTATCTGAGCTCATCTGCCAGCCCCAACAATCAGACAGGGGCTGTTATTTTAGTAGTTAGCTGTCTAAGCAATGGGATGTGAGAGAGAGAGAGTACCAGAAACATATACTCAGGCTATAATTTTCTTTTTTAAAAAATTACTATATCAAAATATTATGGGGCTACAAATTTTTGTGGTTACATGGATCATTTTTGTTATGCTTGAGTCAGATTTATAAATGTGCCCATCGCCCAGATAGTGTTCATTGTACCTGTTAGGTAGGTTTTTGCCCATCCCCTCCTCCCCCTCCCGCCTGGTTGATTTCCACTGAGTTTTACTTCCTTCTGTGCACATGTGTGCTTATCAGTTAGTTTCAATTTAATAGCTAGTACATACGGTGTGTTTGTTTTTTCATTCTTGAGATACTTCAGTTAGGATACTGATCTCTAGTTCCATCCAAATTGTTGCCATGTATACTATGGACTACTACTCAGCATGAAGAAGGATGAATTAAGGCCTTTGGCTATAGTTTTCTTTATTAGTTTTAATTTATATTGTCATGCTCTTAGACCACTAGAACTAAAATTGCACCATTTCAACCTGTCCAGGACTCAGTTTCACAGAACAAAAACAGCAATTTCTTCTCAATTGTAAATGCTGTGGAGAGACAGAATGTGGATTAAATTTTCATTAGTCTTTGCTTTGTCAAAATCAAACAAAAATAATATAGCTACTCTTATTAAAAATTCATTTTTATTCAGAATACCAAAATAATTTTCCATTCTTATTTACAACTTCTATATCCTCCTAGAATTAGCCTAAGTCATGATCTGTAGAATGTCTTATGTAATATTGTTAGGATGATTCTGTTTGTTATAGTGTATGAAAATCTTGGCAACAGTTGACTATGTGGTACTTTGGAGACAGCTGTAATAGAAATTAAGATTGGTTTAGATGTGAAAATATTAATATTACCAATCTGAAAGCTATTGGCTATATGATGCACAGATGTTGCATTGCAAAGAAATATTTCAGTGGGAAATACTTAGAATTTTTTATGGACTGTTTTTTAAATGATGAGTAGAGAATCAGCTGCTGAACAGAACTGGGCAGGCAGGAACTGATATATAACATGCAGATCAAGTTATATCCTTCTCTTAGCTGAATGCTTTAAAGTTGAGACTGTTTTAGATATTATAAATTGGTAGGTTGCATTCGTACCCCCTCACCCGGTCACTTATTCATCCCAACCTCAACACACACACCTTTATCTTTGTAGCATAAATAATTCTGATCTTAATCTAGGTTCACATAGACATTTGTTCAGTTCTTTGATTAACTTAGTGTTTTTCAATGGATTTATTTAACCACTTACATTAGTAAGTGAATTCTAACCACAATTTTTTCTTTGCACATCGCCTCCTATCAGAACACTGGTCTTGACATCAGACCAAAATTGCAGAGAGTAAAAATAATGTAACATGGACAAAGTTATGTCTTTCTCAGTTTGCTTTAAAGTAGAATCTTGGCAACCAAATGGAAAATACCTGAATAGTTTGGAGGTATAAAAGTGAAAAATGGATTCTCTCTAGTTCTATTGCGAGAGCGGAGACCTGCTGCTGCCCTTACTGTCACACTCAGGGGAGGAGCAGCAGCTGCCCCAGTCACGTGACCGCAAACCTGAACACGGAGGCTGAGACTGCCAACACCCACCCACCCAGCCCCCACTCCCCACACACTTTTAATTTTATTACAAATTAAAAATGAAGTACCTAAAAATCTCAACTTGACCAGATATGAAACAATTTAAAAATCTTTAAAGGTGTGTTGAGAAAAAACAAGCTTTTTTTAAAAAAAAAACACGTTACTACCAAAAAAGAGGTCTTTAGGTAAAAATAATCAGAACAGTTCTAGTTATCTGGTCAATGGGCAAAAAGCAAGAACTTAAGGTCTTCAGCTAGAATCTTTTGTTCATTTCTTACTGATGGAATTTCATATTCATTTCTTCTCATTGGATGAGTAAAGCGGACGATGGTGGCGATGGTAAACCCGCATTTACTCAGCCCCGCCCTGCTCAGCCTCCAGAGCAGACGAATTCTCAGCTGGTGGATCAGCTGCTTTTGTGTCTTTGCCACCTTGTGGTTTAAGGCTTTCTGGGCATCTGCATCAGTAATTGAAATTGCGGCGGTACCAATGGTATCAACTTGAGGCGGCTGCCGTTCTCCACGGGCTGTCTTTAGGGAGGAGGCTTCCTGCAGAATCGCGGTCTTTAACCCCATACAGATTCTACGTTACTGCTGTGTCTTCTTGGGCCTGGCCCTCAGGAGAACTGTACGATCCCTCATTCTTTTTTCCACTCTCACTATTCTGGTAACTGTGTGGAGGATGCCTGTGACATGGAGAGTGTGTGTATAATGGTTACAGTCAGCTGCATATTTATATTTACTGCCTTGAACTGGAATTCCACCAGAGCCTGTAACATCTGCTGCCTTTGCACCCTTTTTCCCTTCAACAACATCAAACTCCACAGTCTCTTCATCTCCTACACTGCGAAGGTACTACCTGGGGTTATTTCTATTTATGGCAATATGGTGTACAAAGACATCTTTCTCGGTGTCATTCCTGTTGGTAAAACCGTATCGGTTTGCCACTGCCCCTGGTGCCGGGCTTGGTGTAAGCAGAGCTGAGGGTGTGAGCAAGGGTGGGGGCTGGGAGTGGTCGTTGGCGGTTTCAGCTTCAGTGTTCAGGTTTGTGGTGACAAGACTGGGGCGGGCTGCCGCAGCTGCTACTCCTCCTCCAAGTGTGACAGTAAAGGTGGGGTGGGACTACTCAGGGCTGTATGGGGTCTGGTCTCCGCTCTCACAATGGAACTAGAGAGAATCCATTTTTCACTTTTATACCTCCAAACTATTCAAATATTTTCCTTTTGGTTGCCAAGATTCTACTTTAAAGCAAACTGAGAAAGACATAACTTTGTCCGTGTTAGGTTATTTTTACTCTCTGAAACTTTGATCTGATGTCAAGACCAGTGTTCAGATAGAGGCAATGTGCAAAGAAAAAATATATAGTGGTTGTTAGAATTCATGTACTAATATTAAGTGAATAAATCCATTGAAAAACACTAAGTTAATTGAAGAACTGAACAAATGTCTATGTGAACCTAGATTAAGATCAGAATTATTTATGCTAGAAAGATAAAAGTGTGTGTGCCAAGGTTGGGATGAGTAAGTGACCAGGTTAATGGGTATGGAGGCAACCTACCAACTCATAACACCTTAAACAGTCTCAACTTTAAAGCATTTCACTAAGAGAAGAATGTAACTTGATCTGCATGTTGTACATCGTTTCTTGCCTACTCGGTGCTGTTCAGCAGCTGATTCTATATTTGCTTAAATGTGATTATTTTAACAATTTTAGTAAAGTATAATAAGAGTATAGTAATATAAGTTTTATGAGGGTAGGACCTGTTTATGTCTTACCCACATCTTTATCTCCAGTGGCAAGCACAATACCTGGGACATGGTAGGCACTTGATATTTATTGATCAAATGAAAGACATTTCTCTAAATAATTAAGGTACCAAAGACATGCTATTTCTCTGAGTTTATATTATGGAATCAAAACTACTTCCTTCCGAGAAAGCCAACATCACAATTCATACACACACATTCACTCACAGTCCAGCTTTTGTCTTTATTAATTTATTATATAATTATTTTATCCTGAAAGGACAGTAGCAATTGATTAACTTTGAAATACTTTCCAGGGATTATAGTTTTCATTGGCCATTGAAGTTTGATGTTTAATAAGCACTTTGATGTTAGCTAAATATGCCCAGAAACCTCCTCCATTGCTCAGTGATTTTCTTTACTGTTATGAGCTTGGTAGTTGTCTAGTGTGTAACTGCTTATCAGTTAGATCATTTATCTCACCTCCCATTTTATTTATTTAGTCAGTGTAATTAAGTTGCGGGCTTATTTCTTGATTGTTCCAGTAGAACAAAAGCTTTACTGGTCATCCCAGCATCCTTAGCTCTAGGTACCATTCCACCTTGATAATCCAAGCAGCTGGCCCTAGTTGTCCTTCATACAATTTATCATGTCTAATGCCCTTGCTCTATTACAACACTTGGTAAAATCTATGGTTTTCAATCCTGACTGTATATTAAAATCCCCTTGAGGTGGTGCTTTGGACACTCAGACTCTATTCCATACCAATTAAATGAGAATCTCTGGATGTGGAGCTTACCATCAGTCTCTGAAAGCTGTCCAGATGATATTCATGTGTAGCCAAGTGTTGAGAACCACTAGGTTAGATACTCCTACAGCCTCACACCACCAACTTCATTGGAACACTTGTATGGTGAACCAGACAGCATGGTGCCAGAGTTTACCACCTTCCTTGGCCACTGTAATTTGGACGTACCCGGCCCTTCAGCCAGATGAGTGGCCCTAGCCCCAGCCCTACCTCTCCATGGCTTCATCTCTTTTCCCTGTGGTTATACAGTCCACTGAGGCCACATAGTTTATGGCAAAATGTATTGTTATACTAATTAAATACTTGTTTCCCTTTAGTAAAAAACTTGCATTATTTTCACATTTCAACTCATTTCTCTATGTCAACATGAATCTATTCTTTACCATATAGCTTACAAAGAAATTGTGAGCAGAAAATTAAGCTGAGAATAAACTGGATTAATGGCAAGGGCATAATGTCTAGCTATGGAAGGTACAATTTGGAAACAAAAATTATGGTAAAATATTCTGCTAAAACAATTATTGTAAGCAGAATATTTTTCAAATAAACTCCCTCAAAGTATAACAAGAATTGAAGATAAAATTAAAATCTTCCTCTGGAACCTGCCCAAATTTGACTTCAGTACTAATGTGATTTCAAATACAGAGGTAATATAGCTTACACTGAAAACAAATCAACTAGATAATAGATGGGCTTTGTATGAGACATTAAGATATTAAGGTTTATTTCCTGTTTTTATCCCTCTAAACCAATTTTTTTAGGGAAATAATGTGATTAAACCAAGTCTGCTGCCTAACATTCTCAACTCTAGCATCATAGCAATAAGGTACCTCAGCACATTGAAACAACAGGAAGACACTACTCTGGAAAACTTTTGACAGTGAGTTACAACAAAAGGAAAACAAAATATAACAAGTTCTTAATATAGTCAACAATAAGTTTTGGTATACTTTAAAATAACTAAAAGAGTGGAACTGGAGTATTCCTAACACAGAGAAATGATAAATGCTTGAGGGGATAGATATCCCAATTACCCTTTTGATTATTATACATTGTATGCCTGTATCAAAATATCACATGTACCATATAAATATATGCAACTCTTATGTACCCATAATAATTAAAAATAGAAAATTTTTAAAAATCTGAAAATATAAAAACAAAATTTGCAGTAGAAGGCCACAGAAATGTCTTTTAAAACATTCTCAGTAACAGTCTAGTAGTAGAACATCCAAGAAATAAAATGGCTCAGTATTTCTCACTCCATTTATATAGGTCAGATCTTACTATAAATTAACATATGCTACAAAGACTATTTTTATAATCTGATTACAGGACCACTAAATTCACCCCTGCCTATTATCCAATAGTTGAATGTAAACAGAATTAGAAAAATAAAGCTGAAAAGGATGTAACTAAACCAGACTTCAAACATATTAGGCAAAGAAGAGGACTTCAGAAAATATTGGACAACAGGGGGCAACTCCCATCAGAGGAGACTGAGAAACTTCAAATGTGGAGAGGGATGACTCAGAAAAAATAGGTGGAGATGTCTTTAGAAAAGAGAATGGGGACCAATTCACAGTGCCTACAGCCAGCCATTTGGTTATATAAAGACCTGGCAAATAGTAGAAAGCCACTATTTCTAATTTGAGAAATTATGGAGCAGGCAATGTTCCTCAGGACTGGAAAAGAACAAATGTTCACATATTTAGAAAATAAAAAAGATGACCCTTCAAATGACAGACTTGTCATTTTAGCATTGTTAAGAAAATATGTTAGGAAAAGATCTAACAACCAGTTACATAAAACATATAGGAACATAGAATGGTGAATATCAGTATAGATCTGAAAAACAAATCATGCCAGTTTAATTTAATTTCCTTCAACAATGGCTTGATGGGCTCAATGGATTTCTCTAACAAAGGGAAAAATGTATTTCAACAACTTAATTCATGCAAGGCCATTGATTTTTTTCCCACCTGACATTCTCACATTAAGAAGTGCAGACTTCACCCTGGAAGAATTAACTGGACACCTTCCATGTCCTGGACATAAGCTAGGTAGGCACTATCGTGTGATTGTGTTAACACAGTCCTGTAAAAGAAATATCCACATCTGACAAATGTATAGAATGAGGCATAAAGAGTTTAAGTAGCTTACTATACAAATATTAAGGTGACTTCAGATTCTATGTTTTTGGCTTTTTCCTTCTCTTTATTTACGAATTCATCACAAATAGAAGAATCCTCATGCTGACTAGACACCTTGCCAGCTCCTCTCTGCCACCAGTATTGCCATCACTATAATCACCACTGCCATTGTTACTGCTATTGTAAGAATCCTTGCCAATAAGGCATTTGCTTTGCTGCCAAAACTCCCATCACAGAGAAGCTACCCCTATCCTCATAACAATGAAGGCACTGCCAGGGCCATGTTGAGAGGCGAGATTTGCTGCTTCCATCTCTAAAGGAACAGGAACAAGTTCCCATTGACTCCTAGAATTGATTAAAGTAGAGATGTGAAAAGAGAAGTGCCCTGAGCCATCCTAAATTAGAGCTCTAACTGGATTTTCCTAGTATAGATATACATTGTTAACAAGGTGGTTAGGTCTGAAATACAATTAGTAACATAGGTTAGTTACATTATGGATTAAAGAGACTTTTGTGGGCTGACTTGGGACTTGATCATAATTTATGTTGTTTCTATCAGAGAATTCATTGTTATTTCAAATTAACTTTTTTTAATCTTTTTATCTTTTTTATTATTTTTTTTTATTTCAGCATATTATGGGGGTACAAATATTACG
>VBSM01003151.1:8979415-9010035 GCA_008086735.1 Cheirogaleus medius | reverse complement strand
TCTCTGGTTCCATACAAAGTGTAAAATTATTTTTTCTATGTCTGTGAAAAATGACTATGGCATTTTAATAGGGATTGCATTGACTCTGTAGATCACTTTGGGTAGTATAGACATTTTAACAATGTTGATTCTGCCGACCCATGAGCATGGTATATTCTTCCACCTGTTTACATCCTCTGCTATTTCCTTCTTCAGTGTTTCATAGTTCTCCCTGTAGAGGTCTTTTACCTCCTTAGTTAAATATATTCCTAGGTACTTTATTTTCTTTGTTGCTATTTTGAAGGGAATTGAGTTTTTGATTTGGTTCTTGCTTTTACTGTCGTTGGCGTATATGAATGCCTCTGATTTCTGTGTATTGATTTTGTATCCTGAGACTTTACCAAATTCGTTTATCAATTCAAGGAATCTCTTTGTTGAATCCTTGGGGTTTTCTAGGTATAATATCATGTTAACTTTTAAATGAGCTTCTGAAATGCAGTTCAATTGTGATTTAGGTATTGTCTACATAATCTTAGCCATATTACTCTCAGGGAGAGGACTGTACTATTTTTGGCACTTCACACCTTATGTCATAATTTTTTACTATATAATAGTGTGTCTGTTCTTTATGTGATGGTTGATTCTTTGAATATAAGAACAATGCCTTATTTTATAGCATCTGGAAATATGCTTGCAAGTTATAGGCAATCAATGAATATTTAATGAATACATGATTTGCTGGGTATAACAAACATGAATACACTGATGAGATTTATAAATATTCAATTCCACCATTGCCATTCTCTAAAAGGCAGTAATAAAACTTGAAATAATCTTTACCAAGCAGAAAAAAAGATAATGAAAAATGGGGATAAACAACAAAGAGAAAGAGCACTTATTTAGGATGGATAATAATGCATGGTTAGGTATCTATACAAGAAAAAGAAAGATCACAGGCTAAAGATGCTGTAGTACTATTTCGGAGGAGAAGGACTATGTTCCTGGAATGTATTACAGTTTAAATGGCACACAAGACCTAGATCTTGTTTGGCCATTGTAATTCTTTTAAAAGTTATTTGAGAAAATAAATGAAGATAATTCAGATTAGAGTGACTAAAAATGTTAAGGGAATGGAAAGTAGAACATTTGAGGATTGAGATGCAAGAATTAGCCTTTATTTCATTTAAAAAGGCTAAAGTAGATCTTCTAGCACATGAATGATTTTGTAACACTACTGGTGACCAGTTATTATCCACCTCCCATAGAGGAAAAACCAAAAACAAACAGGCCTGTATTTATAGCAAATATTTGGCTATGGTAAGTCATACGAAATAATTTCTTGACAGAATGACAAAACACTATTCACTGGAGGCTATGTACGTTATTGTTTTTTCATTCCTAAGCAAATTGATTACTCTTTGATATGACTGTCTTAGACATTAACCAAGGATGCAAAGAAGGAACCAGAATCAATGATTTTTCCCTTCTAATTTAGGATTCTGAATTTTTGTAGTGTAATAGTGTATTAGTTTGCTAGGATTGCCTTAAAGTACCACAGACTAGGTAGCTTAAACAACAGAAATTTATTGTCTCACAGTTATGGAAACTAGGAGTCTAAAATCAAGGTGTCAGATTCCTTCTAAGGGCTGTGAGGGAAGAATCTGTTCCAGGCCACTATCATTGGTTTATAGATGTCCATTTTCTCTGAGTCCCTTCATGTCTCTTCCCTCTTTGGTGTCAAATTTCCCATGTTTATCAGGACACCAATCAAATGGATTAGGATCCACCCTAATGTTATTTTGACTTGATTATCTCTATAAAGATCCTATCTCCAAATAAGGTCACATCTTGAGGTACTGGGGGGTGAGGACTCCAACATATCATTTTTGAAGGGACACAATTCAACTCAGAACAAGCAGTCTCCCATATACACAATCATGCTGCAGCTAAACAATATTATCCAATGAAATAGATTGTGTTCCACGAATTATACCAGATGTTCTTATTGCTGGGGAACCTTGAACTCATCTTTAGTCTTATTTTTCTGTCACCTAAGGTTCAGAGATGGAGTGATGGATTCTGCTGCAATTACAAATGTTGCATCTTTACATAAGAGTGGGAGAGAAGTTTCTTCCATCTTTTCTTCTCTCCCCTTAATTCTGGCATTTTCTCAGGTCCCAGATATGTTTAGCAGTCTTAAAATGGGAAGCACCCATTGTTCCCCATATTCACAATGTGAATAATTGGGGACAGGGAGAATATACCCTGAGAAGTTGCCAATATACCCTAACAATCAGGTCAGCATTTCTTCTATATGCCATATATTTTCATAAAGCAAACAACACCTAGACAACAGCAAGGAGGTAGACTCTGCCAGAAATACAGTAGGGCCTGGTGTTAGGTTTTGTCTCCCAGAGTGCATAGCTCCCTTTAATATGGTAAAAAATGAATGTCTTATAAACCTAAGTTTTTAATTCAGGAGTTACATTGAGCTCAAAGAAGGAATTTTCCTGAACAGCTTTCTGAATTCGACAAGATGAGTTTGTTCAGCTGTTATGCATTGGGCACCTATTTTGTGTTCTGTGCTGTGCTAGGCCCTATGAAGATATTCACTAAGGAATATAGTTCCTATTCACAGAGAACTTTAGGTTAGCAGAGAAGATAAGCATGTTCACAGCTAACTTGAATTCAAAGCAAAATTCAATAAGTGCTTTAATAGAGATAGAAACAAAGTACTTCAGGCCCAGAGGAGAGAGAAATTAATCATGTCTGGATTTCTTCTTAGGAATATACATTATCATCAACTTTTGGTCTCTTGCCTTTACTTAGAATTCTAGAGGGTGAACTTGGGGAAAACTTTGCAGCCTCATTCTGAGAACTGATCTTTGAAACCAGAAGGTTAAAGCTGGGTACTGCAGCTGATAAACACAGAGTTATATGTCTGCGTCAAACGAAAATACTGCTGCATTAGTTCAGCAGTTCAATCAAATGTACCTAATCCTACATCAATCTAAATAGAACATAGCCATAACTTTTCCAGGCCAAATGTACAAAAAACCTGCCAAGAGAACGGAAATGAAGCTGAAATGACTGCTGTTCCGTGAAATGTATGATGCCAAAAATGCCATTTAAGTGAAGCTGCTGCTGGGGAAAAAAATATATTTAATTAAATGCATGGCGGACCATTCATAATTTCCGTTGTGGGGTGGAGAGGGGTTTACTCTACACTTCCCATTATTGTTGGCAACAATTCCTCTTGGTGAATGAACCATTTAAAGATGAAAATAAGTAAAAAGACCATGATGCTTTTCTTCAGTGAAAAAGATTCAAAAGTTAAGAGGATTCTGAGAAAAATTTCAATGTGTTTCTATGGCAATCAAGATCAGCAGCATGTGCCTCTTGTAATTATATATTCCAAAGCTGAAATACAGTTATAACTCCCACTGAAATTCTATAGCTGCTAAAGAGAGAGGATTAGGATGATTGTTATCCAAATCACATGAAACATTTTGGGGAGTAAATACATAATAAAATTCTGAATAACTTTAAAAATAATTACTTGCTGTAATGTTTCATAGAACAAAACCAGAATTGAAAGGGATCTTATTTAGCCCAAACCCATCAGTTGACAGATCAGGAAAATGAGATCCAGAGGACAGAAAATTACCTGTCTAAGGTCCCTGTGGCTAATAGAACTCAGACTAGAACCTAGGTTTTTTGTTTCTAAGTTTATTGATCTTTCTAATATACTAATTATCCCACAAGAATATAGAATTAGAGATGTTAATTCATGTTTTGGGTATAAAAATAACAAGGCTGACTGTTACTGCAAATTTAAATACATGGACTCTGAAGCCAGACTGCTTATATTTAAATCCTGGTATATTTACTTACTAGTTCTGTGTTTGGACAAGTACCAAATTGTCCTGTGCTTTCTTTGTCTGTAAAATGAAGATGATAGCATCTCCTCCCTCTTAGAATTGCTGTGAACAATAAATGAGCTAACTAATAAATTGTTTACAGGAAAGAAAAAAAACATTGAACAAAAGCATAAACACACAATGATTTTTGCATTAAATCTGAGATATAATGGTTGCTTAGGTATAAGAGCCCAATAGGAAATAATCTTCAAGCACATGAATTAGCACAGATGTATTATGAGGTTGTCAAACTCTATGCAGAAAGCTTTAAAGTTTTATATTTTTATGTGGAGTACAGAAAAAATGTGCCTGGATCATGTGTTTTCTTCTTATTAGTTCAATCATCTAAATCAACAATTTGAACATCTTTCCATCTTGGGAGCATTGCCTTCTACTACTACCTAATCTTAGTAAAATTTAGAAGTAGCTATCTATTCTGTACTCATTTTTCCTTGATGATCAATATTTCTTCTATCTTTGGGCATCCAGTATCCTGACTACCTCCCATAATTGCAATGTTCTGCTTAGTTCTGCCCACTTCTGGAAGCAGTTGCTATGCTCAAACTTGCCAACCATGTTTTCCTCGCCAGAACTGTCTGATCCCATTCTCTCAGGATCCCATGAAGTAATATCTGAACTGTTAAGACATTTGTTTAATGTGTTGGCCTTCTGAAGGATATTGTGCTTTTAAGAGAGATTGTCTGTAGTATTGTCACCTGAGCAATAAGATGAATATCTAATTAGGGAATTTTAGATACTATGGTAGGACAGCAGTAAGGGGAAAAGGAATCAATACTTTTGAGTATTTGTTATGTTATCTCTTTGTTAATTGTCAAGCATAAAATGTATTACTCTCTTTCATTTCAGAGATAAGGAGACTAAGGCTCAGACAGAGGAGGTAATATACTTAACATCATACAACTAATAAAAGAGTAGGTTGCAAATTCTGGTCTTTCTCTAAAGTTTGTTCTCAGCGTTTTTGATAAAGAGGTCTTTAATCAGTGCTCATCAAATCACACCATTTGTACAATAGCTGTTGTGTTATGTCTTAAGACTAGCTTTTTTTTCCTCCAGGAACTGTTGAACTGCCTTCAGGTTGGCATCACAATTCAAAATATAATATACCCAGAATACTTTCTGCACTATCTTATAATATATGGAAAATTGAGATCCCAACTAAAAGGCATGGACTTTACATGGCAAGTTTTGAATACATGTACTATATATCAAACACATATGTCTATTATACATGTGTGCTCTCTGTTGGTTTTCCATGAAATAAAAAGATAAAACAGAAATAAAATAAGTACAATGAGTATGTTTTCAATAAGTTAGTAGATGCCCTTCACCAGCTATTCCATAGAAGTGCAAGATAGTGTTTATATTAAATCAACAAAGTACATCCTACACTAACAAATTGTTGACAGGAAAGGAAAAAAATGAAGCAAAAGCATAAGCACACAATAATTTTGCTTTAAATTTGGGATATACTAGTTGCTAAGGTGCAAGAATTCAGCACATGTAAAATAATCTTCAAGCACATGAATTAGCACAAATGTGTCATGACGTTGTCAAACTCTATTCAGAAAAGCTTAAGATTTTATATTTGGAAAACATTTTTATCTTGACTCTTATTCTTTGCTGAACACCCTCATTTTATAGTTCTGTCTAAGAAAAGAAAAGCTAGCTGAAGAGTTTATGTTGATCTATAACCTTCTCTGGAGTGCTTCCTTGATAAATGTATCTTCTTAGAGGCCCTCAGAATGACTTCTGAAAGGGACATACCAGAACCTTCCTTCTGTCTCCAGGGTTTATTGCATATTATCAGTTAATACACGGAGCACCTATCGTATACAAAGCAATATGTTAAATATTGGTTATACAGAGATAATATGGAGTTTAGATTGTGTATGGGAAGAAAAGTCTTCTATGTAAAAAAAATGAAATGTAAATCAAGAACACATAAACTAAATGGTATAGACAGTAAGTGCTCTAGATCAGGTGAATGTTTTTGCCAGCTAGAGTATCAGAATGAAAGTGGATCAGTCTTTGTAGTTGAGTTTATTGCACATAATTTAAGTCTTACCAAACCTATCTTTTGGATGTCCTAATAAATGCATAATAAGAAAAGGTAAATGTGTTTCTTCAAAAAAAAATAGATTGGTAATAAAGACTAAGTAACAGCTGGTTCTGTATACTTCAAGTGGTAAGCTCTGTGAAAGTAATAATTTCTAGCTTTAAAGCTCTGATGTTATAAAAGACTTTATTAGATGTTAATATACAGTGTGACACAAGCTAAAAGCATCCAAAGCAGCAGATAGCCAATTGAAAATGGTAACCTTTCACACAGACTTTCCTCTACTTTGCTACTGCAAATGGAATATAGTATGGTACCAAGGCACACCATTCTTCCGCTATAATGCAAGGTTATGGACCACAGTGATGAAAAGAGAAGGCCTATGAGTCAGCACCAGTAATGCTAAGAGAAAGTATAGGAGAAAAGGGGAAGAATAAATAAAAAGAATAGTCTAGCTATGGATTATATTTAAAAGCCAGAAGACAAGAAAGTGATGTAAAAAAATCCAAACAAGTAGCCAAGGGCCAGGGATCACATAGAAATAAGGCAGAGCAATGGATCAAAGCCAAGAAGGCAATAAGAAGAACACAGGCAAATAGAGCATTTGGAAAATAAGAAAGCCAGATATCTGAAAGAAAGCCTGTTGGTCAACTTTCTAGGCTTGGCTATTCCTAGGCATGAATCCTGAAAGGCAACTGCAGTTTTTAAAATTTTGCAGACCTGGAAGATCCTATACCTCATTCTTCCAAGGAAGAATTTCTGATAGAAATGATATATGATTTGGGGGCCATAGAATCCTCAATTCATTGCTTAAAAAAAGTTTGCTACTGAATTCTTAGGTAGAATAAGTCTTTAGTGTCATGCCTTTTCTCTAGCTTGCTGTAAATATTAGAACCTTTTACTCCTATTTAAGGTTCCTATGAATATCTATTTGGTAAAGTATATAAGCCTGGGAGACAGCTACAAGGATTTTAAATGCCTTCCGTATGCTTTATGCAGAATAAGACTGGGTACCAAGATGCTTTCAAACTCTGAGTTTGGACAAAGGAGCCTGCTTGGGGTTTAGGCAAATGCATTGCAGATTATCTCTCTCTGAAATAAAATATGATTTAGTTAATTTATCACCTCATTGATTGTCATGATGCTATGGTCATATTTAGACATATTCCCACTGAAACACAGCCCTGAAATGTTCATAACACATCAGATGGTATTGTTGCTGCAGTGACTTCATTCCTTCGTGGAGACAGTATTTCTAGTAATAGTTTCAAAACAGAGCAGCTGAATTGGATTTGTTGGAAGATAAAGTGAGTTTTTCTTAAGGAATGTGCCAGCACCTAGGAGCCTTTATTTATGTTTAGTGTACTCTTTCTGTACTTTTGTCAGGCATGGGGAAACAAAGCACAAAACACTCACAGAGGATGGTATAAAAAAAACTACCCTACCCCCTTCCCCTACCTTCTAGGAGCTTATACCACCAGAAGAAATACTTACTGTACCTTCCCCAAATTGGAATAACCCCAATTAAAATCATTCTAATGCAAGTTAGCAAAGTAACAAGGTACTTTTTCCTCTACCCTGCTACTGTTTTAGCAAGTGCAGAGCCAAAAAAATTTGACTAACTTAAATAAACTTCAGGTCTAGCTACTTATTCTCTCCATTTCACCTCAGGATGGGGGTTGGATTTGATCCAGGGATTTACTGCCACTCCAATGAGGCAGAGTGAGAATTGTTCGAGTCCTTGGCTTTGTGGGACTAGAAGAAAGTGTTATTTGATATACATCCTCTGTGATCTTTGCCACAAAAGAGGAGGCTGTGGCTACTTATGGAAGTAATCTATTCTCATCACTAGCATCAGAAACTGGTGGGCCTGATCCCATCTTAAAGAAAGTAAAATATAATTCCTCCTGAGGTGGCATTTCTTTTTCCAGGGGAACCAATTTATGTCAGTCAGATGAGCTCTTGGCTCCAGTGAGAAAGTATATTTCACTCTTTTACTACAGAATAAATCTAGGCTCATAACTTGTAGCTTTGGAGGAACTCAGGTATAATTTGATTTTGCAAAAATTATACAAGTGACACACATATATGGTATGAAGTTTGTAATAGGTGAAAAAGGCCATCTAAGACTGCCTAATATATCAGTTAGCCTAGTAGCATCCTTGACTGAGTTTCTTAGGTAATATGCTATATTTTGTCTTGTACTTTAGAAAATCGAATCTCCCTTTTGTACCATTTTCTGAGTGAATTGCAATCTTGGGACCAACACTTCTTACCAGTATTTCTTTGGGCCTCCATAACACTTCTAATTCAGGAATGAATAAGTTGCCTCGAAGGAGTAACATATTCATCCCAGTACATTGCAGTATGTGTCATCAAAATCCAGTTTATCAGAGCAGGACTCTACTCTAAAACAGTATTTTTCAAGCTATTTATGAAAAAGGACCATATCTCTCATCACCTCATACATTGCTGTAAAGTTTTCTAAATGCTTACTGTCAATTTCTGTACTTACCTGGTCCAGCCCCAGAGCAGCACCAGTCTACAGACTATATTTTGAGTAGCTCTGCTCTAAATAAAGGTGTTAACAGGGAGGTACATATTTTGCCAAGACAAGGGGAAAGCAAAGGTCTACACTGGAGTCTAATTGTCTGATAGGAGGAGGCAGACCCAAGGAGGATGCCACAGTGGCACTGGACTCTGGGAAGGACCTTAAAAATGCATTGTCTATTTCACAGTCTGGCAGAAAGGCCAGCCCCTAAAATGGGAAAGTGTGGCATGGAAAATTAGTTACTGACGAACAAAGTAAATCTCAGAAAGAAGATTCTCTCAGTATTTTTAGAATTCTGCAAGCGTAAGATGCAAAAAGTTAGGAAAATCTTTTGGTGTAATCATAAATATCCATTGTAATGGCTCCAAAGTAATTAGTAGGAAACAGAAATACTAGTTATCCAATTTTATAACTTCTTTTTAAAACTCTTGGGCAGCTGTTATGAAATATTAAATTTCCTAATACCTTTGGGCTATAATCTTGCTAGGTTTCAAAAACTAAGCAGAATTGAGCTTAGGCAGAAACTAAATGAAAACAACAGAAAGAGGTCCTCCCATGCTGGTATTGAAAAAGTATTTTAGGGAGATTCAATTACTGAGTTTCTTATTTCTGAGCTAAAAGATAAACCAGCTTCAGGGAGATAATGTTCTCTCATCAGAAAGAAATACTTTGGAAAGAAAGGATGATTTCCAATCTTAATGACTATGTAGCATCTTCAGAGAAGTAGCACATTAGTTTCATCATCCCAGAGATCCATCCAGCGGGCAAATTTGGTTTAACTTTCTATTTAGATGCTAAAAATAGCAAGATTCGGCCACAGGTATTAGATAACTAATCCAAACCCTAAATCTGATGAGAAGTAAGAAAGAGACCCAAATGAAAACTGCATTGTTTCTTAGATTATTCAACCCCAGGTGGAGTATTTCCATACGGAGGTTCTTGAAGCCTGGGTCAGAAGAGTCAAAAGATAAAGAAGACCCAAGACAAAAGTAGGGGCCCCCAAGGACTAATTTGTATTCCTTTAATGTTTTACCTGATGAAAGATATGACTCTTGTTTAGAACCATGAGTCCTATGACTACTGCCACAGTTTATTTCAACATGCCCTGAAGGATTTCATTAATAATATCAATAATAATTATTTAGCTTTCAAACAGACAAATAGCTGAAAATACAAGGGTACACTTCCATGCTTACTTTTAATTTTTGACCCAACGTTTTATTTGAGAAGTTCATTTTGTGTGGATAGTATGTACCAGCCATGTTGTATGTGAGTGAGTCCATTTATATTTAAAATTGCTCATTACTTGGACAAGGAAAAAAAATAGCTCAGGCATTGACAGTGATTTCCATATGCCACCTGGCCATTCTAGATTGTATTTATTTTTACCTATCACTTATTTTGCCACACACGTATTCTACAAAATCTAAACGTATAGCAAATGAATTCCCTTTTACTATAATTTACAGTGAGGCTACAATTATGCAGTAAAAGAGTAAAAGAATTCCAGATGGTTGATTTCGCATATCTGATGGTCACAGAGGCTTTGTTGTTAACTCAAATATCAATGAGAATTTTTTTTTCATAGGGAGAGAGAGCAGGGAAGACACACACGAACTGATACGTAGTACCCTCTCATTTTTCACCAAGAAATCAGGTAAAATTTTAGCATTAATTTGTGATTTCTACTCAAAATTCCATCTCAGAAATTATAACTTCTGTTTATCTTTAGAACGTCTTCCCTGTTTAATTAACTTCTTTATTCAGAAGTGAGCCTTTATTTGTCAAAGGAAGAACGGGCTAATTCATGGAAACAAATAGGCTAATTCACTGGAGTCTTGTTTACACACCTATCAGCAACTGAATTTTAGTGCAAGAAAGTCATTATTTTCTGTTAGCAAGAGAAAATGTGCAAAAATTTGAAAAATAAGTGAATTTTACAAGTCATATATTTCTTAGTAGAAACTTTGTCTTTTTCTTTTTTTTTTCTTTTCATAGATTAACAGTTGGATTCAAGGTCCTGGGCTTTTCTTAAATTCCCACCTCAAGACATCACACAATAAGGCTATATATTGGACCCTCATATATTTATATTTCCAATCTTTTCCTCTTTGTAGACATTAGCTATCTTAGAATAAGATATAGTCAAATGAATGTCAGAATAAATGTCATTATAGGGTTCCAGGAGAAAACCACTATATATTGTGGCCTAGTAAGTTTAACTATTATAATGAAAAAATTCCTACCATGGGATTAGGGTCACAAAAACAGCAGATAGTCTAGTGTTTGTCATTCTCACCTAGCCACCTGATGATGATGGGGCTGGCAATGGTAAACAACTTGATAATCCTCCCTCCGCCTACCCCCACACAAATGTACACAACACTATTCCCTCTGAAATGCTCCAAACAAGGTCAAATATAAACTGATGCAGATTGAGATATGCAATTATTTCTCCCATTTAGACTTTAATTATTATTAAACTCAACCTTGTTATTTAACCTCAACTTGACCTGTGTGATTTTCTTGATATCACTTAAAAGTAAATTACCAAAAAAAATGCCCATAGTGTATCATTCATTAATCCTCTCCATTCTGTCCTGTTTGAAATTAAAAAAACAATATGGGTGAACTGACCAGATTGTTAACCACAATTAACAAATACTGGTTCTTCTATAAGAGAATATTTCTTTCTAATAATACCTTACATTCATAAATGGCTGCATAATTTGTGAGGTCATGTGTAAAATAAAAATGGGGGGGCCCTTGTTCAAAAATTATTAAGAATTTCAAGATGGTTACAACAGAGAATTAAACCAAGTGTGGGGCCCTTATAAGCACAGGGCACTGTACAACTGCACAGGTTGCATGTCCATGAAGCTGGCCCTGCTTACATTTATACATTAATTTTATCATTAATACACATAAATTAATTCGTGTGATTCTTACAACCACTTATAAGGTAGGCAGAGAGGCTAATATCAGTCACATTTGTTTTTCCTGTGACATTTACCGAATCTGATGTTGAAAGAATTTGTGTAATCACCCAACTGGTAAGTGATGGAGTTGTAACTCTGACCTTCTGACTTCTCTTCTAGTGTTCCTTCCACTATACTGCATTGCTTCTTTATGAAAACAGCATCACAAAAGCATACCTGCCTTATCAGCATGCAATGCCTTACTAGTGTGCAATTCTAGACATAATAAGCATGCATAAATAATTACAAGTTGATATCCATTTGAAATCTTGTCATTAATTCAACTGTTATTCAATCTCTATCATCATTGAAAACATAATAAATGGGAGGCTATTAGGCTGAGATGGCTCTGGCATTCTGGGTTCCAAGGTAACTAAACTGAAACCCAACTCAGAGTAACTAAACCAATCAGAAACCAACTAACCTCTTACTAGACAATTCACCAATCAGAAATGACCAATTAACCTCTAACTAGGGACTTTGCACTTGAATCAGTCAAATATTTTCTTTGTCTTGCTTCCTTGAACACCTTATAAAAGTTTTCCCTTTGCAGCCCCTCGGTGGAGCCCCAAACTGCCTGGGATCTGGCGTTGCCTGATTCATGAATCGCTGTCTGCTCAAATAAACTCTTTAAAATTTTAATGTGCCTAAGTTTATCCTGGGTGTTCTTTTTCTAACCAAGAAACAAACAAAGCAAAACCAAACTAAAAGCAAAACAAACCAACAAAAATAATTACTTGTTCTCACCAAGAGTGCTTCCAGACAAACAACATCTTTGTCCTTTACTTGTTTACAGCCTTCAGCAAGCCCCTCACAAGCTTGGCACTAAAATTCATTATAGTGCTTTCTCTTCCACCTGCATTTACTGAGAGTTACTAAGGGCAGAACGCAGTCAAATAAACAGTTTTTTATTAAAATAGCTGGTCCTTCTTCTGAAAGAGAACTCCCTTGCTAATTCTCAGGGAAAAAACATAAATTGCCTTTTCTATCTACCTATTAATTCATTTCCAAAACAGGAATAAAAATGAAGAAAGGATCATGCTGCTTCTCTTCTATCTCCCGATCACCAGTTTGTGTAAAATCTGCTCCAAAGCCTGCTATGATTTCTTTCCAATCAGGAAAAGGTTGCCATAGTAACCAATTTACTAACTCCATCAATTGGCTTTACTCAGCTTTTTCTGAATGCTCAATTAAATGATTGTTTCATTCATTTGGAAATGAAACAATCCATGTTTTTGAGTTCCTACTCTGTGCAAAGCACCTGATCCGATCTTTTATCAGAAATCAAAGTTTGCAGTACTTAAAGAGAAAACCACGAGGCTGACATTAAGGAACTAAAGATGTGAAATATACACACACATATTTGTATTTTATGTAAGGCACAGACTGTATATATTATATATGTTTATATAAAATATGCACATTTTATATGTTATATATAGTTATTTAAAGTATTGAGATCCCTTTGGTTTGGGGTATTGTGCACTGGTATTTTGAATTTAGGGACTTTGGGTGGGATTTTGTTTTCTCCTTTGGAATGTAGGGCATGGGAAAGCAGGCTGGCTCACATAATTCAAGAGTAATTGCTTCTTGAATGCAGAACAAAAGAATTGCTAATAATTTAGTTTAACTCGGCTTTCCTTTCAGTGCACAATATAGTCTAGTTCATTCATTATAGAGAGCAACTGTTTCAGAGACAGAAACTGGAGAGAGCCCTTGTGCAGGCATACTCATTGTGTGGAATGCATTATACTCAGATCAACAAATCTTTGTTTAAATAATAACAGTAATTAGTATTGTTGAAATCCCTTTCATTTGTATAACACTTCATACTTTGGAAGTGCCCTCCAGGATCTTGTAATCTCATACACTATTCCAAATCTTGTAGGTCATAAGAATAAGAACCTGGAAGACCACATTTCAGAGGACCTTATTTTTTTCCCTTGAGAACAGGCTGTATTTATGTCATTGTTAAAGGATAGAACTCCTAGGCCCCCATCATTTCTGTGTGTGAAGAGGGGAGAGGGAAGGAGAGAGAGAAAGAAATATTTTAGGGATGAACACGGGGGGATCAACATACACTGTCCTAAGAGATGGCAATTTGGATTGCAGCCCTTTTCTCTTTGAATGCAGTGGAAGATTGAAGACCACTGCCTCTCATATCTCCTTCCAAGCCAAGCATCTGGCTCATGTTCTATTGTCAATTTTTTATGTTAGTGCATTTGATTTCTCTACAATTTTCAAGATTCTTAAGAACAAGGACTATGTCTATCTTATTTTTGTGTACTCTGCAGAGTGCATCATATCGAAGGTGGAGGTGTTCAATAGATGTTTGTTGCTTTTTTCATTAAGTGCCGTAGAAGCAAACACATATACACACACATATTTATTTGTTTATATAAAATCTCCCTGGCTTCTTGACTTGAAGCAGTCGAAGATATGTGGCCTAGCTCTTTCTTATCAATTCCCACTACCCTGTAAGAATGTTAGCATCCATTAGGGCAGGCTTCATCTCCTGGATCCCAAGCAAAATTTATACCCCTAATTCCCTCTATTGGCCAAAGTGACCTTTGCCATATTCTTTGGGGATATCTTAAAATAGCAGAAAGAATCCAGTTTCAACCCTATTCCACATTAGTTTGCAATCTTGGGAAAATCACTTTGCCTAAAAATGTGTCAGTATCCTCACCTGTCAGATGAAGTTCATTAGGCCTGTCTTACTTGTTTTACTCATTTATAGCAGCTACCAGATTAGCGAAGAACATCAAATGGTGTCATAGGTGAAAGAGACCTTAGAAATCATCTAAGACAGCCCTACATTTTAGAAGATCACTGATATTCATGCTCGTCCAAACTCACACAGTAGGAGATCCATGCCTATGATTCAGATTTGTATTCCAGTACTATTTACACTACTTTCTGGTAAGATTCTGAAAGCATTTGGAAAGGTACAAATGCAAAATATTATCGTTAGTATTCATTATCCAACACCTTCAAGTCCTGCAAGGACTGCTGAGGATGATAAAGCTTAAGATAGAAATGCCTTTATCAGTGGTCATGATAAGAAACTGGTACCTTAGCTACCAAGGAAGGGATAGGAAATCAGCCAGTGTCATTACTAAATTAAAATCTAGCCCTTCCAAGATGATAATGAAAGGAGCATTTGCACATAGAAAAGGTGGCTAGACCCATCCAGGGGTGGGGAACCTGCAGCCTTAAGGCCACACGTGATCTTCTAGATCCTTGAGTGTAGCCTTTTGACTGAATCCAAATTTCACAGAATAAATCCTTTTGTCAAAAGGGGTACAGCAGAGAAAGATGAAACTTTTCTTGCCTCCTCTGGTGCTTCAAAAAGAATTATCTTGAAATCAGAAGGCCACAGGTTCTCTACCCCTGCCTGGACTCATCTTCATCTTAAAAATGTTATTATTCCATCTTGCCATCTCCATAAGGTAGTGATGGCTAGTGAGGGACAGGTTGATTCCTCTTTATCTCTGTCGATGCCCAAATTATAGATAACAAAGTGGTCATCATAATTTTCTGTGGCACAGCTAAAACCAGGCTTTTATTTTTATGCAAGATAAATAAATAGGGACAGGAAGGAAGCAAACTTGAAGAGCAACATGTGACTAGAGAGTCTTATTTCTAAAATTCAAGATACT
Organism: Cheirogaleus medius; assembly: GCA_008086735.1. NCBI lineage: Eukaryota > Metazoa > Chordata > Mammalia > Primates > Cheirogaleidae > Cheirogaleus > Cheirogaleus medius. The sequence continues at coordinate 8,994,868 of VBSM01003151.1, read as the reverse complement.
CGTCCTCAGCTTGTCATCTCCCAAAGGGTATATTCAGACCAAGCTTCTAAAATGCCTCTATGTGGCCATTGTAACCACTATTAGCTAGAAAAGTCAACAATTATGTAAGGGTACCAATAATGGGGTGTGTAAGAGGGACTACATTTTTCCTGTTGCTATTGCTTAAGACTCACCTTTTAAATATTAGTCTCCTATGTGATGATTTGCTGCTTCCTCCAAATGATTGACGTTGGAAAAGTCTATTCCCATTAAGACAGACCTATCTCCAACCCAGTTCCAACCTTCTCAGCAGGATTAGTAGAGGCCTTGGTTGAGACTGCCTCACAGGTCACTGCCTCCCTTTGTATAATCCTGCTTCTTTTACTTCCCCACAGGTGTTGATCCCAAGGTCACTTGCCAATAAACTTCCTGAATGCAAATCTCCATCTTAGGGTCTGTTTCCTAGGTAACCTCACCTAAGAGAGATGGTTCCAGGAATAGCCAAAGGAAGCAGACTGTAAAATGGGATTTTGCAGCTAGATATCCTGCTGATTAGTTAGCAATTAGGGTCCTCATTGCTATGGGTAGGTGAAACACTGATAACCCCTGTCATACATGAAATTATTAAAACTTTTACAGGTTGTAAAGTGGGATGGAATACTGATAGACGGAAAGGAAAGTTACAATATTTCAGGCATTTTAAAGGTTTGGGTGGAGTGCTACTAATAAAGAAAATGGAATGAAATGGATTTTGCTAAACACAGACAAGGCAAACAAGGAAACAAGGAAAGGTTAAGGGTAACTCATCACAAATTGAAGTTTAAGTGTGAAAGACATAGGAACTCTTTGGGAGCATGTGAATAGAATGTTATCTCTTACAGTTAGCCGACTGAAAAAGTTAAAGCTTTTGTTCAGGACTTAAGAATAGCAGAGGTCCTGAGAAGATGGAATACTTAGGCCTAAAATACCTGCTTGTGAATTTTAGGGCCCTGGTCAGGAAGGATGGCACCCTGATACTGGCAGATGGGAAAACTTGTATTGATTCATCAAAAAACCTTGAAATCTTAGATTCCCCTGAAGTAGCTCACTTCTCCTTCGTAGAGGCTAACCCTCTTGAAGACTATGTAGAGGCTTCTGCCTTACAAATCAACTTACAAATCAACTCTATATCGGGATCTACTCCCATCTTCCATTTTGGCCACTGAGCCTAAAACTAGAGTCAATTTACAAAGCAAAACAAAACAAAAATTGGCTGGTGAGGTTCTGGGCCTATTAAGGGAGGAAAGGGACTAGCCAACACATAGTAGCAGAAGCTGGGAGAATGTACAGATTTAGTATCCCTAATCCAAAAATATGAAATCTGAAATGCTCCAAAATATGAAACTTTTTGAGTGCTCCCACTGTTGGGTTGGCAATCTAATTCTGGGTTCTTGGTGTGCTCTTGGCCAAAGAATGATCAGACACACCGAAAACAAGGTAAGCACAAAAACGAGGTTTTCAACAGTATTGATTGAAAATATCCTCTACGTCAGGAAGAGCAAGATAGGTTTATAGAGTAACAGCAAGATATGTTTGCCATAGATGATGAATGGGGCCCCTGTCATAATAAGAGGCTCTGGTTATGGTCTGGTATCTTATTTTATACCGTCTGGATTGGGCCCTTCTTGTGGTTTAGATGTTGTCATCGGACCACTTTGATGGACAGCTAACAACATGATAATTAGCCTTAGATTACTCTAGGTCATTGTTCAGATCCTATTGTGCCTGGGCTGTCTGGCCCAAGGGCTGGGGAATTTCCTGCATTCTTTTGCAGATTGGCAAGATGTTCCTCCTTCCCCCAGGTGTGGCAATTGCTCCGGGTAGGATCAGGGTGGGGCAGCACCAAGATAGGGTACCTGCCCTTGTCCTTCTTCCCCAGGTGTGGCAATTACTTGAGGCAGCACCAAAGTGGAGTACCCACTTTTCTTTCTAGGAGAGCTGGAGATCCCTTACTGTCTATCTAACAATGCGACACCGAAAGGAATTGCTCATTGGAGCATTTTGTATTTTGTATTTTCAGATTAGGGATGCTGAACAGGTAATGCAAATATTTCAAAATCTGAAAAAATCTGAAACACAAAACACTTCCAGTCCCAAGAATTTTGTATAAAGGATATTCAACCTGTATATGGTGCTGGATCAAGGGAAAGCAGAAGATAAGGTTGGATGAGGGTTAGTTTATTGATATGGGTATGTTCTCCCATAATATAGGATTTAACTCCTGATATGAGCCCATTCTTTCATTCATTCATCTTTCACTTGTACCTCATAATCAGTAATAGCGAGAACCTTCTTTTTGATTTCTGTACATTTTTATATACTGCACCAAGCTACTAAACTGTTGCTCACGTTTTGCCCACTCTCTGTCTGGAATGCCATTACCTCCTTTCTTCACTTGGTTATCTCCAGATCCTCCTTCATGATTCAGCTTACCTCCAAATCCCTAGCTTGGCAGTTTGGGTTAATTTCCTCTTCCTAATTGTCTCATAGAATCTTTTCAGACCTCTTATATGGTAAACTTATTTATTTATTGGACTCTCTCCCCCACCTCATTCTCAATATCAAGAATTAACTGTTACTCATCTATGTATTTGTTATATCCATCATGGCTCGTTTCACATAGAGGCATACAACAAATACTTGCTGAACTACATGAAATTCACTAACAAATGTCATGTGTCTATGTGAATCCTTTTCCAACCATGAGCAAAGCTCTGCTTACAGCCATAGTCACTATTACCAAGTTGTAGACTGAGGCTACTACTTTTATGGAGTGGTCAGTGAATGAATTTTAAAGTTTTTGTATAAATATAGTTTGATATGTGATATATTTTCTATGAGGATAACCTATTTCTTGAAGTATGGAAGGTTTATTTCTAGATGGAGAAACAGGGCAGTGAGCAAATCAGGTAAATGATCTTCCCAACTTTGCTGCCTCTAGTTTACTAATTTCCTTTCCTTCACACAACAAATAGAAAGCAATTCTTTCTTAGTCAGTTTTATGCTGCTATTATGGAACACTATAGACTGGGTAATTTATAATGAACAGAAATTTATTTAGCTCATGGTTCTAGAGTCTGGGAAGCCCATGATCAAGAGACCACATCTGATGAGGACCTTCTTGCTGCATGATTAACATGGTGTAAGGCATCACATGGGCAAGAAAGAACAGGAGAGGGGTCCAAACTCATCCTTAATGGGTAAGGAACCCACTCTCAAGATAACGAACCCACTCCCACAATAGTGGCATTAATCCATTCATAAGGGCAGAGCCCTCATGATCTAATCACTTCTTAAAGTTTTCACCATTCAGTACTATCACATTGGGGATTACATTTCCAACACGTTAATTTCGAGGGACACATTCAAACCATAGTAAATCTAATTCTATTTATATCAAAGATTCTAGCTGTAGAGATATCAGTTGCTTTCAGTTAACAAGGGTCTTGGAGGCATCAAGGAATATTGATTCAAAACTAATTTAGAATTATAAAGCCAAAACTTAGAGTTAAAAAATAAATGTAGAAGTATCTCAGTATTTTTATTCTCCTAATATTGGTAGAAGCAAACTTTAAAACTCTGGGATGTTAAAGTTAAATTAGCTAATATGAAATCACATATTTCTCCATTTGATAGAAGCGGATCTGGAAAGAAGGATCATTATGCATGAATGAAGAGAGTGGCTGTCTTTTTACTATGAATTTATTTTGCCAAAAAGTCCACCCACACCAAAACACTGCCACCTATCAAAGCGTAAAATTCTACTTAAATTCCAGTAGGGCCAGCATAGTTACCTACCTGCAGATTCTATTTATGCATTTGTCAAGCATATATGTGTCAAGCACAAGGAAAATTCTCCTAGGAGAGCAAACACTTTTACATAAATGAGCTTACCATGTCAATCAAAAGGAATGAGAAAGTAATACTTGTGGAGAAGGCAGTGGCACTGAAGAAGGGAAAGTATGAAAAGGGAAGGTTGATGCTATAGAGATGAACTTGGCTATCCCATAATTAAGCTGAAAGCTTCACCTGGTTGAGAAAGTTCATATTAAATACATGCTTTTTAAAATTTAAGAACATAAGGGAGCTGTGCCATTGTTAGGTTCTTATGGTATGCATTGTCCATGAGCTCTAGAGTACTGGAAGAAGGTATAGGAATATCTTTAGAGGCCCATCACTCATACCATTAGGAGAGTTGTCAGAGATCTAGTGTTATGGTAGTCAAAATAATTTCAAGTAGCAGGTAGTGAACATAATCATATAATTTATAATATAATCATAATCACAAGTAGCCCTTTAGAAAGCAAAAATAGATGCCTGATTAAACAAGGCATGTGTAGGAACAGCAAGGTACTTGTTAGGGTGAGAGTGTAGGATGTCTATTTGGGAGGTTGCAATCAGTATGGAGAGATAAGACTTGAATGTCATGTTAAGGGGGTTAGCATTTATCCAATGATTTTAAGTAGAGATGTGACACCATGTTATTATTTGATAAAAATAACTCCCAGATGATTGTAGAAAGGATGGAGAGAAAAGAACGTGAAAGCCAAGGCAAGTGCAATTGTGATCTGAGGACCATCTACATCAGAATTACCTGGGGGAAAGGAGAAAATACTTGCTAACATTCTTATCCTCAGAGTCCATTTCAGATTCACAGAATTAGACTTTCTAGGTGCATGGCCAAATCTACCTTTTCAGAAATATCCCCAGGGAAATATTAGAACCAGTAAATTCTGCTCTAAATGAGTAGGTTCTTATACTTTAATGCTCACCAGTATCACTTGTACATAGTAAGTTGATATTGGCTCCCACCCATAGATATTTTGATTCTATATATCTGGCACCTAGGAATCTTTACTTCTAAAAAGCTCCAGTGATTCTGATAATTAATCAGTTTTGAGAACTACAAAGGTAATGAATTTATATTGAGAATGGAAAGAAGAGGATATTTTTTAAGAAAATATTTTCATGATGTATTAATAGATAAAATATGCTAGATTTATACATTGAAAGTGAGGAGAGTCAGAGACAGAATGATTTAATGAAAAGAACACTGGCTTAGGATTCTGGAGACCTTACTTCATCCTGACTCTGTTCCTATTAGCCACATGTGGGACTTTGGCACTTTATTTTTTTCTCCTCTTCTGAATTCTATAAAATATAAAATAAATGGATTAGACTTGATCTGGGTTCCCAAATATGTTCTACAGGTGTTATATAGGTTTAATATACTTGCACAATAATAGTTTCATAGCCAAATACTTTTGGAAAATAATGACTTCAACAAATGAAACAGTTTATTTACAGGGTAACAAATCAGAGCATTTAATGTGTTTATGTGTATGGTGAAACTATAAAAAAAGAGAGTTGAAAATGCAGTGTTTTATAGACTTATTTGATCACATGACCACATCTTTTTTTTTTTTTTGGAGGAGTATTTTATTGACTCAATCTTTTGTAGAACACACTTTAAGAAACATTGGACTAAATGATATTTAAGCTATTTTTTCTAACTCCAAAGTGTTTTGAGTCCTGTGGTGTGTAGCGAAGGTGTCTAGGAAAGTGGTCAAGCCATTAAGTAGGATAGAAAATGGAAGAAAGGGCACCGGGAAACGTTTGGTTTGGGGCTTAAGGGGTCTGATATGCCTTGGTTCATCAATGAGAGCACTTATAATTACATGATGATGGAATTATAAAGGTCTCCAAAATACTTAGTAACTTTTCAAGAGACACTAAAAATAAAGCATTAGGAGTCTCTATTTGCAGCTCAGTCACCCAAGTAGATATCTTGCCTTCATGTTTATTATGGTTTGAAATTGCCATCCTTAGTTTTGAAAATTCCTAATCATGGTATCTTGCTTCTTGCTCTGCTTCTCCATCAAATATTACTTTTTTTTTCTTTCTGTGCTTTGGTTAGACATTTAGAACACCAATTGAATACAATGGGTTGACTAGCACACCAGGTCCCTTACCTTCCTTGTTGCATCTTATCCTTTGTCTTTTATGTCCCACCAGGTTTCTGGGCCTCACTCCTTTTCTGGCTCATTGTTTGATTGCAAGAAAATCACTTAATCTTTCAGCAGATCAATCTCTCTCTTTATAGAACAAGGATGATATGCCTACCTCCTACCTAACTTGGATGGATAGTGTGAGCATTAATGGAATGAACCACTGAAAAGCAGTTGAAATCCTTACGGGAGAGGAGGCCTAGAAGTATAGTCCATTGTCATCATTTTTTATTATGTTTTGATTCTGTTGTAAAGTAAGCCAGCATCCACATTTTACAACCAGAAAGCTTAGCACACAAGTGGGAATTGTAATCATTTAAAAAGTGCATATGTTTGAAATGTAGTTTAATTATCTTTTCTAAAGGGTCACAAAATTGTAGTTTCAAAAATTGTCTTTACTAATATGTGCTTTTTTTTTATGGAGTTCCTAAACAAGTTCGTGAACTGTGTTTTTGAAGCTGTTTCTCTCTGTTTTGTTGAAATGATGGAAAGGCTATTTTGTAATTATGTTAGGATTTCAGGTCTTAGTGTTAAGCCAATCAATATCAACATCGATCTTATCTAAGATGGGAAGAGATGTTATGTGCAACTAAAGTTAGGAAAAAATTCTGAGTTTAGGCTGTCAGTGTTATTTTCACATAATGTAAAAATCAAATAAAATCCTTGAAATGGATGCCTTCCTAGGGAAGAGAGGAAAGCTGTTTGGGGTTTTCATGTCTGTTAATAAATCTGGGTATCAAAATAGACCAAAAGAAAAAAATAGCTTGGTTGGGTCATGGATCCAGAAGAGCAGATTTGGAATTTGTGCAAAGATGTTTTAATTGTGGGGCTCTTAATAACAGAGTCATTCATTCTAAAATATTTATTCAGTACTTATTGTGCATCACCATCTATAAATTTTATATAGTACCATTGCTATTTCAGCACCTAACACCAAGTTGTTGGGATTGTTCAGTGAAAGTCAGGTTAAATTACATTGGTAATGAGATAAAACAGGTCGTGCAACAGAAGATATCTAGCTCAATTTCCTTGTTTTAGTATTGTTCATTCTTTGGAAACAGAAGAAAGGCGGCCAGTGATATGAATGTTAAAAATACAATTAAATAACATTTGGAAATATTATATTGGTATATGCAAATCATAGCAACTGTCTCACTATTTGTATAAGACACAGTCATGTTGCCAGGCCATAATGTGCCTGTCAAGAAATCTCAGGCTGAAAAAAATTCCATTAAGAGCATTTCCGAACTTCTGAATTTGCTACGGCTCTATTGCCAATTTCTCATATTATTTTGTTCATAGAATATTGGTTACAAAATATTTTGAGACACATAACATTTAAAATATTTGTTTTTCTTAAAATTATTGAACATATTAAGGAGCTCAAACAAATGAGCAACACAACAAAGAGTAGGTATTCGTAAGACACTTTGGGTTCCTTTCAATGGTTTCCATGACACTAGCATCAGTGCCCTTACTGTGATCCCTGAGTTATTATATTTGTCTTCAAATCATTTTTAATTATTATTCTTTAGTTGGCAGCTCCAATTTAGAGTGAGTGTACTCTTTGCTTGTCATTAGGCACACTGTAATAATTATCAATCTGGTTTCTAGTTGCACAGTTCCACCTACCTTCACATAACTTTGTGAATGAAGGATAACAAAGAAATAGAGGAAGGTGAGTGATCAGGATTCCTCTGGGTAAATTATAATATCCCCCCGTGTGTAACTTAGAAAACACATTTAAAAATATTTCCCTAAAGAATCCTCCTTTCGTGGGTAGTAGGGAGTGGGTTGTAATTTCTTCTTACCTAAGGATTGGCTTAGCAGAAGATAGCTGTGCACTTTTTAATTTTGCCAAATTCATCTTGGCCAAATGTTTTATTTCCTGTAGCTATTATGTAGTTTGAATTGTCTCCATCTATAATTAGCTTTCACATACCTTGTCTCTCTAATCAGGTTCTTTATGAGTCCTGAAACACAGCTGGTATTGCCTGATGGCTGATAGAGGCAGTGAGAACATTTAAAAAGTTACAACGGGAATAACAGGATAAATACAACTTTCTGAGCATATTAAGTGCTGTTGGATTTAAAAAACATGGATTAGCATCTCCCTTGTAAGAATAATTGTAAGCAAGTAGTATATAGGAGTTTCCTTGAACATTCTTATGTAAGAATTTCTTGTGGATCTTTAGTGATGTTCTTATTACACAACTTTATTATGATCTAATGAATTCCTTTGATATTTTGTCCCTCTTTTAAAAAAATTATTATGGGTACATAATAGTTGTATATCTTTACAAGATACACGTGATGTTTTGATACAGGCATACAATGTGAATTAATCAAATCAGCATAATTGGGGTATCCATCACCTCAGGTATTTATCATTGTATTATGTTAGGAAAATTCCAATTCCACTCTTTTAGTTATTTTAAAGTATACACTAACTTATTTTTGATTATAGTTATTTCGTTGTGCTATCAAATATTGTTCATCCTATCTAACTACCTAACTACATTTTCACACCCATTAACAATCCCCACTTTATCCCCCATCTCCCTGCTACCCTTCTCAGCCCTTGGAAACTGTCATTCTATTCTCTGTCTCAATGAGATTAATTGTTTTTAATATTTAGTTCCCATATATGAGAGAGAACATGTGAGATTTGTCTTTCTGTGCTTGGCTTATTTCACTTAACATGATGTTCTTCAGTTTCATCCATGGTATTGCAAAAATGGTAGAATTTCATTCTTTTTTTGTGTCTATATAACATACCATTGTGTATATGTGCCACAATTTCTTTATCCATTCATCCATTGATGGACACTTAGGTTGATTCCATATTTTGGCTATTGTGAATAGTGCTGCAATAAACATGGAAATACAGATATCTTTTTGATATACTAAATTACCCTCCTTTGGATATATACCCAGCTGTGGGATTGCTGGGTCATATGATAGTTCTATTGTTAGTTTTTTAAGAACCTCCACACTGTTATTTATAGTGGCTATAATAATATACATTCCCACAACAGTGTACGAGGGTTCTCCTCTCTCCGCATCCTCACCAGCATTTGTTATTTCCTGTCTTTTGGATAAAAGCCATTTTAACTGGGATGAGACAATATTTTATTGTAGTCTTTTTAATTCCACAACAGTTTTATTGATTGATTGATTGATTTTTTATTTCAAAGTATTACAGGGGTACAAATATTTTTGGTTACATGGATCACTTTTATAATGATTGTGAGTGATAGTTGTGTCACCCATCACCCAGATAGTGTTCATTGTACCCATTAAGTAGGTTATCACCCAGTCTCTCCTCTTTCTCCCCCCGGCTTGATTCCATTGAGTTTTACTTCCCTATATGCACATGTGTGCTCTCAGTTAGTTCTAATTTAATACTGAATACATGTGGTGTTTGTTTTTCCACTCTTTAGATATTAATACTTCACTTAGAATAATGGTCTCCAGGTCCATCCAAATTGTTACAAAATGCATTGATTCATCCTTCTTCATGGCTGAGTAGTATTCCATGGTATACATATACCACATTTTGTTAATCCACTCCTGAATCAATGGGCACTTGGGGTGATTCCACATGTTTGCAATTGTGAAGTGTACTTCAATAAACATTTGAGTACAGGTGTCTTTTTGATAAAATGACTTCTTTTTCTTTGGGTAAGTAAATACCCAGTAGTGGGATTGGTGAATCAAATGGTAGGTCTACTTTTAATTTGAGGTATCTCCATCCTGTTATCCATAGAGGTTGTACTAATTTGCAATCTCACCAACAGGGTATAAGCTTTCCTTTCTCTCTGCATCCACTCCATCATCAATTATTTTTGGACTTTTTAATAAAAGCCATTCTAACAGAGGTAAGGTGATATCTCATTGTGGTTTTAATTTGTGTTTTCCTGATGATTAGTGGCATATCTGTTGTTGATACCACATCTGAGTCCAGATAAATAGAACACCTAAATAAAAGCAAATAAGAAAATAAACAAATAAAATTAGCATTACATGGAAGTAAAATATGCTGTGATTTAAAGGATATCAGGAATGTGCCCCTGATCCAAATATCTTCCTGTACCATCTCAATTACTCCAGTAATATTTATTCAATTAGGTTTAACCATCACTTTTCTGGTAATTCTCTTTAGCTATAAGTTTCCTTGGAACAGTAATTCAGTGATTCTTTTGAATGAATGAGTCTATCAGACCATTAATTTTCACAAATGTAGCTGAGGGAACATAAGGATACTAAATGACTGGGGATGAATACGATGGTTTTAGAAAGAGAAAAATAGAGAATTTATGGGGAAAAAAACTATATTGTGTGTTCCCTTGATACATATTCTTTAACCTTCAACTTTCCTTCCAAAGCTCATGCTTTAGTATTTGTTCAGAGCTGTATGAATATTTTTAAGATGATCATAGGCCAAATGAGAAACAATTTGGAAGTCTGAAATTCCTGAATGCTTTGAAAAAATTGTACAGTATGATTTTTTTTCCATTTTTGTTGTATCTTTATATGAACAATTCATAGGGTACGTCACTTGGTGATGCTTTCAGTGAAGTTGCTGATTGTCATCTGTGCAAGTGATGTCCCAATGGTCAAAACAAATGTATAGTGTGCCTATTTGAAATGATTAAGCAAGTGTTTTATTGGTTCTGACAGCTGGAGTCCATCTGGTACAGCAAACAAACCCAAAATTCCAATTTCTGTTTCCATATTTTTGATATTCATTTAATGTTTCAAGAAGGCAAACTTTTACTCCTTATATCCAAGACGATTGAGACATGATAGCTTAGCATTATTATTTTACATTCCAGGGTAGAGACCATATTAGCTTTCCATTTGCTTTCATAATTACATAAGAATAGCACACTGCTTGCATAAGTAGCTTTTCAAATATTAAGGACAGCTCTTTAAGACTGGCAATATCTTCAGAAGTGAATGTCTATAAGGAAACATCTGCTGATATATTGTCCAAGTCTCAGGTATAATTTTGATCAATCATGTCTCTTGAAGTATAATAAGTACCTAAGAGTATTAGAGGGCAAGTGGACATTTCAACAAAATTTTGATTGGTCAATTATGTATTCAGGAGCTTAAGAAGATTTTAGAACTGATTAATTCTTCGAAACAGTCCTTTCAAACAGATAAAAAGTACACTCTTTGAGATAGGTATGGGTGAATAGATACACAGTTAACTTTTTATGAAGAAAAATTATCTAGATGTGTATATTGACAATAATTTGTTTTTGTTACTAAATATGCAACTCAAACATTTCTCTCTAGACTTCCAAGTGCTGAAAATAGTAAGCAGCAAGTTAATAACCTGAAGGCTATTTAAACTACTCCTCAAGGTTCAATGAAGATCTACCCATAAAAAAGACCATGGGAAAGTTAGTGCTAAAATGTTCCAGGAATTCAGGAAATATTAGGCTCTGTGGATGCTAAATCAATTCAATGCAGAGAAGTAAATGTTTTTGACATCTTGATCTCATCTTGCCTTGTGAAATACGAAGTTACTACAAAGGAACAGAAATACTTACAATCTCTGTTGGGACTACTTCAAACCAGGTGAACACTTTTGGAGGATTCTTCTTTTTGTCCCAAATAGGGAAAGATTGGAAATTAGAGATCTTGTTAAGGGTTTCACTGAACTCACAACATAGAGAGAGATAAAGTTTAGTGTATCAATTAGGGTTAGATCACAAAATCAGAGCTACTCGATATATGCAAAGAATGAAAGTTTTACTTGGGGGAATTAGAAGTTATTCAACTTTTGGAAGGAAGAACAGGTGGAACACAGGTCAGGGAAGCCATGACCAATTAACTCAACCTTCAGCCTTGAAATAGGTAGTTCTCCTAAGGTCATCCCCAAACCACAGCAAATTCTAAGAATATTTAGAAGGTTCCTCAACTATTTCAATCTGCAGCATTGAAGTGAGTGGTTCTTCAAGAATGTTCCCTGAAGCTACTGTGAATGCCAGGAATGTTTGGAGGGCTCTCACCATCTATCTAGCTATGCAACATGGATGCAGATAATTCTCAAGTTCTTCTGGAAGTTCCTTCAAACCCTTATGTTTGCCCACTCATTTGATTGTGATTGCTTCCAGAGAGTAAAGACCTCTCCTTCTCTTCTGCTTTCAATATTATGTTTTTCATTGGCAAATTTTAACCAGGAAACATAGGAATGGGGACTCTAGGAAATATGGTTCTCAGATCCTTCTCTATATGGCATACGAGACTTTATGGGGATGATTAATAATAGACAATATAGCATAACTATTAAGATGTAGGGAATGCTGGATTTGTTTTTCTATCAGCATATGGGGTAGCAGTAATATTAGTCAAAAAGGCCCAGCATAAGAGAATAAAGATTTCTGGGAACTGAGACATCACCATAATGAGATAACATGACCACCAGAGGAGCAACATTCAATTAAGTAGGGAATGGGTTATTGTGGTACTTGTTACCAAAAAGATTGTTTTTAGTGGTAGTGACATCTCTTATGCTATTGTGCCAAAGCATGTTTAACTGAGTACACATGACAAGTAGAGGCAACTTCAAATAACAGAAAAAATTTAAGTCCAAAGGAAAAATAAAAATAGCAGTAAATCTTAAGCTTTAAAAGAAATCCTATATATCTGTATAAGATGTCTATATCCTCTCTTAAGCAACAAATTGAAACCAGAGGAGGAATTTAACTTGTTCTAACTGGTGGTTTGAAAAAGACTTCACCTACTCAAGGGTTTCAGTTTCTAAGATCAAAGTGGAGCACACCCATTCAATTTTTCTTCTCATTTATAAACTAGAAGCAACCTGTTGAATTGTAGAGAAGGGCAGGTTTTCACATTTGACTCTACTCTCTCTGGAATGGGCCTCTTTAAATTCTCAGAGGAGAAGAGTAATGTTGACAGGAAAATGGATAAAGAGAATGCATGTAGTTGTAACAGTTGTTGAGACTAAAGGGAAATGCTTTGTTTTGGCTCTTCTGACTCCAGCTGGCAATACTAGGCATATTCCCAAAGTTGATAACAGTGTTACTTGGAGATTTTATTGTTACAATATAACATTTAGAAGTATTAACCAGTATGTTTCCCAATTTGCTTCAATGTCTTTTTACCTCGAGGCTTTCTCCATTTCAAACTAGACCTTGACGTTCATTGCCTCAGGACATAAAGGTTATGGAGGAAATGCAGAGAAAAAAAATCGATTTAAAGTCTATTTTGGAATTAGTGGCAGAGAAACAGGTTAGACAGAAAACTTCCAAAAGCATTGAGAATCAGAAGCCAAAGCCATAAAAAATTGATTTGTAAGAATGCATAATGGTGTATAAGCAAATTCTCCCACACCAAAAGAAATAAGAGACTCTGAGAACTGAAGGAAGACAGGGAATATATGAAGGAGAAGCAAGATAGGGAGTTCTGGTTAGTATCTCTGAGCTGTGATTCTGAGATTTCTTCTTTCCAAGCTGCATCCGTGGTTTGGGGTGGGACAAATAGAAACTGCAGATAGGTTTGGGGATCTGAAAGAACAGAGCACTGATGTTTTACACTTCAGGTGAAGTCCAAGGTGGGCATAGACCTTGAAAAATTCTCTGGTGCCACCATGGGTTAGCAGTAGTACCATAGAAATGGTGACATAATGTGCGTAAGATAGAGGGCCTGAAACTGTTCCAGTGGTTTCCTGAGGTGCAAGAGAAGGAGGGGAGAGCCTCCAAATATTTTCTATTTGCCACAAGTGGAGAACATGGTAGCTAAGAAAGGATGGCAGACCTAAAGATGACAGGATTAGGAGGATACAGAGTGTCTTACATGGTCCATTCATTGGATATTACATGGATTTCAGCAGATGCTAACAGGAATATTTGCCAAGGACCAAGAAAGAGATACCCCTTTCCAGCAAGGCTATGGAATTAGATAAACCCTTAGAGCTTTGATGTAATCCTGGGGAGAATGTAAGGTATGAGGAGGAAACAAAATTTAGCTGAGAAAAGCTTATATTCATTGGGTTAAGTTCAAATCATCTAAGATGAAGTGTTCAACAAAGGAGAGAATTGGGCCTCAATATATAACTTAGAGTCTGTTTTAGGAAAAAAATTCATTATGCACACTAGAGTTTGTGTTTTTTACAAGGTTTGCACTGACCATGCCATATTCTATTCTGTGAACAGAGGACATACATAAAATATGAGGAAGCATCAGATGATTTAATCTAAAGCCACTAAGTATTGTGGAACTAACAAAACATTATCAATGAGATCCAAGTAAATAGTGAAAGAAATGAGCTACATTTTCTATTTCAAAGAATGGTAAACATAGCATGTTAATAATACCTAATGGACCTCTTTCTACCCAGCGCCTCAGAAATTAGGCTATAATGTGATCTGACTTAACCTGTTTCTCAGCATGGACTTCCTCTTCAAAATATGACAAAATGGGACTTAGTGTTTTTAAGGTAATGCTCTCTCTCTCTCTATATATATATATATATTAAAGATTGTAAATTAAAATTGAACCTTTGAGAATATTATCCTGATATACTTAAATGCAATTCTTATTTAACAGGAATTTATATAATATTTAAATATTTTATCTGCTTTTGTCATTATAACTTGCATGGGAACTTATATTTCCCCACCATTTTGGCCAAGTGGCTCCAAAGCCTTTCATACTGGCTCAATCAGAGAGTGGTCAATTGCCCTGCTGTACGTTAGGAGTGACAGATGTTGAGCTGTCATCTTTGGCCTAGGTTGACCTAGGAATATAAGCATTGTGTTTTATATATTGCATATTATGTTTATTTTTAAGCTTTGAATTTTTAAGCTTTGAATTTTTAAGCTTTGATTAATGTATTTTTTGAAAAATTTCTTGTACAATTGAAGAGTAAATTAAGCTTTGTATAAATTGGCAAAAAGGGGCATTTTGTATTTTTGGTTGATATAGCAAGATTTATGATAAGGCTTGATATCCAAACACATCTCAAGAACTCTGGGATACTCATGAAAGTCAACAGGAGCTTCATTTGCAAGAGTGTTCCAGGTCCCATGGAAGAAAATGTGAAAGGAGATTTTAGTGGTATTAATGTATTTATCAGGTCTCTGAACCCCCATATTAAGAACAAAAGAAAGGATAAGGCTTCCAGGACTCTATAGGCATAGGTCTTGAAAATTGAGGGAACTATTTCTATTAAAAAAAAAACAAAAACAGTGAAACTTCTATATGACACAATTTCAGGATTAACTGAGCAATGTTAATGCTATTGCAGTTTCTGGACGTGGCAGACTGTTCCCAACAGAGGGTGCTGTAAACCTGAAAAAGGAAGCTAATTTCCAGGGTACAAAACATTTGTGAGTTCTTAAAGCGATACAAGTAGATCTACCATTTGATCCAGCAATCCCATTACTGG
>VBSM01003151.1:8961994-8974713 GCA_008086735.1 Cheirogaleus medius | reverse complement strand
AATGCTGGGAAGTCAAACAGTTACCTTCTCTAGAAGACCAAGCAGAACAGCCGGGTTAGGACAGAGGGGATGCCTGGAAATCACTTCCCTGTGTCTCCCTGCTGCCTTCCCAAGTTACAGGGCGGCAGCGCTGGTGCTGGGAGGTGGCTGCTGGGTTCAGACACTTCCCCACCCATAACCACTGCGGCGGATGCTGGGAGGTCTAAAAGAAGCCTTCTCTAGAAGACCAGGTAGAACAGCTGGTTTAGGTCAGAGGGGATGCCTGCAAACAGCTTCCCCACGGTGCCTTGCTGCCTTTCCAAGCTACGGGGTGGCAGCAGTGGTGTTGAAAGGCGGTTGCTGGGTTCAGACTCTCCCCCACCCATGCCCACTACAGCAGACGCTGGGAGGTCCGAAAGTTACCTTCTCCTGAAGCCCGAAAGGTTAAGGCTGTCTAGGGCCTAGGGTAGAGGGGGTGCCTGAAAGACGTTTCCTGTGTGGCCCTCCACTAGCTACGGAGCGGCGCGGCGGCACTGGGGAAGCCACTGCTGAGTTCAGGACCCACACCCTCTTGCCAGTGCTTCGGCGGAGCGCTGCGGAGAATTCAAAATGCTGCCAGCTCCAGACTCTGTTCTACTCCGTTGTCTGTCCGCGCTACCACCTCTCACCAACTTCAGGCAATTCCCCACCTGTGTGGGTGTGGAGCTCGGCGAGGGAGGGATCGTCTCCCTGCGCACGGCAGGAGCAATGCCTCCTGCGGCTAGCCTGCGGGGCGGTAGCCGCGCGGACGCGCTCCCTCCCTATTGTATATTCCCGAGTCCCTGAGTTTTGTGGAAGATTTTTCGGTTCACCTTTGCTTATTGTCTATGTTGTCCGTATCCAGGTGTCTCTCTGCAGTCTTGTGAAGCCGATCCAGTGTAAATGCAGATCTCTTGCGTGTGGTTGTCTGCCCTCTTCACTTCTCACCCCGAGAGCCGAGAGCCAAGAGGTCAGCCCTACTCTGCCATTTTTTCACCTCCCCGGCACCACGTTTGTTTTATTCACCAGTATATGTTCATAGCCTAAAAAGTTCTCAATGACTATTAATACATAATGAATATGGATAGAACCAGGGCCAGAATTTAATCCAATGTCCTTTCCACCTCATTACTTATATTTGAGTGCTCTGAGAAAATTTGAATAGCACCAACTCCATCTAGTTTTTAGTCTCTGGGAAGAGATGTAGTGTCTAATTTAATGGTAGATGGGCACATAGTGTCATTTTAATTTATATCTAATGTGAAAATGTCAGATAAATCCATTTCCTAATGATAAAAATAGCAACCATCCCTTAAATGCTTTATACCATTCACTGTACTACGTTTTAAGTAAATTATTTCATGTAGTTCCTGAGAAGTAGGTCATATTGTCCTAACAGATAAAGAAACTGAAGCTCAGAGAGAGATTAAGCAACTTATCCCATCCAATCAATTTGAAACCAATCTGACTTACTTCAAAGTCTGTACTCCTGGTAATTGCATTATGACTGGCTCTACTTCTCTCAACAAAAGCTTTCCATGCATTTCCTTCAGGAAGAAATGCACAGATAAAGGACAAATCTGAGGGGAAATAAGTGAAGTGATAGCCTACAGTTCCAATTTTTTTCATGGCCATAATATAACTTAAAAGATTAGGGTGAAGGGTAAAACATAATGAGTTTTGCTTAGAGGTACCGATAAATAAGCGAATAAAATGTTTGAAGAACATTATCTGGGGTAAGTCCACAATTTGGAGTCAAATTTTAATTCAAACACAATAGGTTCCTGAGAATTGAATATGTCAGAATTTCATAGGTCATCTAGCAATATTTTAAGTGATGATTTTCCTGGGTCCCTCCTCGTTACTTATTTAAAAATGCATTTGAAACCCATGGATATTCGGGTGACCATGTTTTAAAAAAGCAAGGGAGTGATATTTCAGATATCTTGGATAGTTTTGTTTCTCCCATCCTGACTTTTTTGTTTTTTGTTTTCTTAATGGTACATTTTAAAGAGCAGAAGTTTTTAATTTCAATGAAGTCCAATTTGTCATTCTTTTCTTCTATGGATTGTATTTTCAGTGTCATGTCTAAAACTTCTTTGAGAATAACCCAAAGCAACAGAGATTTTCTCCTATATTGTTTTTAAAGTTTTAGCTCTTACATTTAGTTTTATAATCTATATGGAGTTATTTTTGTATATTATATGAAGCAAGGGTCTAAATTCATCTTTTTTAACATACAGATATCCAATTGTCCCAGAACCATTTGTTGAAATGAGTATTCTTTCACCATTGGATTGTCTTGGCAAAATCAATTGATCAAAAAATGTTAATATTTGTTTCTGGCTCCTTAATTCTGTTTCATTAATCTATATGTGTACCTGTATGCTAGTCTCATACATTCTACATACAGCCTATGCTTTTACACATACATTATACCTGCTTCTATTCAAATATCATCTAATCCCTTTCCCTTGATGAGCTTGCAGTCTTGATTGAGAAACTGGTCTAAATCAAAAAAGTACTATATAATCAATAAAATGCCAAATAATCTCACCCTGTTTCCTATACTGGGGTATGGAAAAAATATCCACATCAAAACTTGAGATGTCCTTGGTCTCCATGCTGTGGATATAACACAATCATTCCCTTAATCAAATCTTTGAATCTTCCTTCTCTCTCACCCTCACATACAATCAACAAATATTACTGACTCTGCCTCCTTGATATCTCTGTATTCCTTCTGCTTATCTCCATCCCATTGTCACTACATTAGTTCAAATCATTATCCTTTTGACAGCCTCTTAACTATTCTGCCTACTCTCAATACTTTTACCATATTACAGCCAAAGTAATCATTTTAAATGCGAATGTGATCCAGTCATTCTTCTGCTTAAAATCCTTCAAGATTTCGTATTGCCTGAAGTCTAAATTTCTTTTTTCTTTGAAGTCTAAATTTCTTAATGTGTATATCACATTAAGAAGCTCTCTGTGATCTTTCTCCTGTTGTCAGTATGACCCATCATTAGCCATATTGAACTTTTCTCACTTCCCTAAACTCACCACATGCTCTCTTGTCTCATGGCTGTTCTCTCTTTTTAGAGCACTGTCACTCCAGTAATGTGCCTTCACACCCTGCCTAACTCCTACTCATCTTCCATGTGTAATTTTAGAGTAATATCCCCAATGAAACCTTTCCTGATTCCCCTGACAGCTGGCTAGTTACCTCAATGATCACATGAAATGATAACTGCCTTCCCCACTAAAAAATATTTTCATCCCTGCACTTTCAGCTCCTGGCAAAGGGCTTGGCCTCTAATAAAATTTAAAAACATAGTAATAATAAATAACATCAGTAATTTTTATGTGTTCTAAGTATGTTTTATATATATATATATATATATATATACGACTTAACCCTCACACAAACCCCCCACAGTAGGTACTGTTACTTTCTGACTTTTGCAAATAAGAAAACTAGACCTAGAGATACTAAGCTACATATATCACAAAATCAAACTGCAAGAAGTAGAGCAAACATTTAAACTCAGGCAGTGTGGCACCTGAGAACTTAAATAGAGCACTGTACTCTCTAAATGTGGATTTTATTATGGTCCACACCTCTGGGAGGGATCCTGAACTCCTCTCAAGTTAGCCATAGCAGGATTTCCAGAACAAAGAGACCCATATTGGTGTGTACAGATCATTTGTCTAATCAGCATGTTAGATTTCCATAGTTCTCAATTAAATGCTTGAACAATTGAACAAATGGAATGATTGGGTTTGACCCACTGAATGGAGCCAAAGGATATCACAAGAGCAAGGAGGCATTGGTTTTATACTCCAGGCTCATCACTAGCAGTGAACCACTTCAAAATAAAAGACATTCATGAGGCAAGTACTTCCTTTGTCCATCAAAACAGTCTGACTAAATCTCAATTCTGGTTTAGAGTCAAAATCTGAGCTGACAATACAGGAAGTGAAGGAAAAGATGAAACATGTATAGGAAGAAAGGTGAAAAAAAGTATAAGATATTATTGACTTTAGGTTAATTTAATTCTAGAAGCTACCCACCATGAGGAGTCCAGAGTACAGCCAGAAGTTAGCATAACTTGTAGCAAGGCCAAATTTGTAATCTTCAGGGTACTTTGTTATGCTGAGAATGATATAATAGACTGTCAATGAATTGCAACTTTCTCTCCATTTTGCACCATTAGTCTCTCAATGATGTGCAACTACTTGCCCTGCAGAATATTAAACCTGGAGAATTGTACCTAGTTAGGAACTCTGAATGTTAGATCTTTCACTTTCTTTATGTCTAAGCTTGAGCAGACTTTGGTACTTTTATAAACAGAACCTACAGTGCATGTCTGAACAGAGAGATGCTATCTTAGAAGTTTGGAGCTGTTATATGTAAGAAATCACTTTAGTCGAGAAGCTTTACATTTCTTTGTCCTTAAAATTTAATAAATCTGTATTGCTGCCTAACCATGGAGCCTAGCAGAAAGCCCTCCACATAGAAAACACCCAATAAATGCCAGCCAGCCTCTGTTTGGAGCACCACTCTATTTTCCTCCAGATCTTTTTTTCATAACTATAGCTGAGTGTTAGCAAAATGGAAAGAGTTTTCAGTGCTTTTTGATCACCTCAACATACTGCATTCACATCCAAAATCACGCAATCCTATATCTGGCAATTCTTGTCCAAAGTTCTCTAATGCAGTGTCTGGTATTACTCTCATAAATGGTACCTCATATCCTGTACATCGTTTCATGTCTCCATCATCCTTGTCAAAAATAAAATGAGATCAAGTTTTAAAGTTTATTGTGCATACAGAAGAACAGTTTGTGAACCAGGAGCCCTCAAACCGAAAGTGGTAAGAATCCCTGCTCACAGCATTTACAGCACGGTTTATAAAGCATAAAGGAGGAAATATTTTGACCTTTTCTGTGGTTGGCTGTTATACACTAACATTTTTGTTAAGGCAAGCGGAGATGTTTAAACTGGTTTATCTATAGCTGGTTGGCTTCATTTCACTGAATCATGCTATCAAGGATGTAAAGCTTATGTTTGGTGTTTTGTTTATGATTAGAGCTAGTGTTTGGAGGAAGGCAGGAGGACTTAAGTTTTGGCTTTGTGGCTATGCGTGGTTGGTCTTGGAGTATGTTTAAACTGTGGCCTCCATTTTTAATTCTTCTTTAACAAACTTTGCCTTGCTAGTCACCCATTCCTATGGGACCTGCCATCACCTACCTGAATGCTTGGGAAACAATCTGACAAATTGAGACCTTTTCAACTATGCATACTTTTTTAAACTGAGAACTTTTGGAGACACAAAGGAATGGTTTCTTTGATAGAATTTCAGATATAATGGGACAGATTAGGAAATGAGATATTGGAGGGCAACTTATTCTACCTGTGCATGATGCCTAACCCTAACACTTACCCTTCACCTTGAACACCATTTGTAGTGTAAATGAGCTTTCAGTATGTGTTGAAGTAAGGCATTCATCTTCTCTTAACTTGTGTGGTTAGTCGTATATCTTGTCTCTGTACTCCTGCCTACTCTGGCTTTAAAAGACCAGGTTTATGCCAGAGCATGTGGTTTATGTTATTAAAAGGCAGGGATATATACTTTTTTGTTACATATGGAACTTTAATTAGTAAGTTTGTACCAACACTTTATAGTACAGTGACAAGATCAGTTTGATTTAGAGGAAGAAATAATGAGTTGGGACGCAAGCTACTCTTTCTTGCTATTTTTCCTCTATAATATGAAGAATTTGAATTAGGACATCGCTAAGGCTTTTTCCTGTTCCAATATTTTACTAAATGTTTAAATTGTATACCAATCTTCATTGAACAAATATACCCACATATATGATTACATTAGGCTCTGACATAAATTTGGAGATGAGAAATTTGGGGGTTTATGCTTCTCTGATGCCACTATTTTAGCATTACTATTAAACTGCTGTGTTCCTGAAATCCCACCAATTTAAAACTTTGATGTTATTCCTGCATTATGTGATTCTTAGCAAGTGATTTGTCTGATAAAGGCTTAAAGAGTTCCTCTACCCAAATGTATTTGTATTTAAATACAAGACCCTGGAAGATAGAAATGTGCTTAAAATCCAAAGGAATGCATATCTGATAGTGTCATATTAAACATTATAATATATATGTGTGTGTGTATGTACATTCTTGAGAATGTGAGCCTCTAAAATTAGTAGTAGTTTTGGTCCATCTGCAAAGCCAGATTTCTTAGGTCAAATACTACAAAATATAGAATGTGCAATTTGGGGGAATTTTTCTATAGAATACATTGAACCAGTACTTACATGTCCTTGTCATATAAATGGTATGCATCTGCCTTTGGAGAATAAAATGTTTAGGGTAGCATTTTCAATTTTGTTATCAAAGAGCCCTATGTTATTAGCAGGCAAAGAGATATGAGAGTGTTCACAGATGGACTGTATGAATAAGGCACAGAGGGCAGTGAACAGCCTCTTTTATGATTCTTTTTATGAATTTATGTTTTAATCTTTGTAATGTGCACCTAGACACCCACTGGATATACTATATAAGTAAATAAGCAGTGTCGATAGCAGACCATAGTTCTTTCTAGGGAGAAAAATGGGGTCCGGCAAGGAAGAGAATAAATGAACACACAGAAAGGGACGTTTCTATAAAAGGTGTCTTGTTTTTAAGCAAGAACAAATATTTTATTTTTAAGTATTCTTGAGGGAAAAGTACTATTTGGAAACCGAGAAGGAAAAGGAAAAGTTTTAGCCACCTGAAAGCAAACTATCCAAGTGCATCATTATCTAAGCTGTTACACACACACACAAACACACACACACACACTAATTAGTAGGGAAAAGGTTGTGGAAATCTCTTCCCTTGATCATCCCTACCAACTTCTTTAAGTGGACTGATATACTGAAAGGGTATAATTTTTAAAAATAAATAATAGACAGGCATGACTTTCCTTATACTCCCTGTGGTCTATGACATACCTTCCTTGGGGCATTAAGTACATAAGTTAACAGGAGGCCCTTGAATGAGTAAAGAAGTTAAATTTTATATGAATAGTAAATACGGGTGGTAATAAACCCAGAGAATTCTCCCATTTCCACTATAAGGAACACATTTTATAGATGTGTGAACAGAAAAATCACATCTGGTGAATATAGACTCTTTCTCTCCTGGACAGGGCTGGATAGACACCAATTCAGTCTTACTCCTGAAACACTTTGCAAACCACTCCACCACCAAAGTTTTATATCACTATGTATCATAATTTATGTCATAACTAAATTTATAATTTGGTCCTCTTGATGAGGTGGGGTAACAGTGCCTAAGATCAAGTTCTAGGAGAAACTCCAGTCAAAATAACATTTACAATTCATCTCTTATGGTGGATGACTTCTGCATATGATCAGTCTAATTCATTTAATATCTATCCTAATTGGTGTAAGATTTGGAGGAAGATTTTTTCTGACCTTCTCTTATAATTTCAGAAATATCCTTTAATTAGAGTCTATAATCCCATCTGCAATGATTAGTCAGCCAGTCAACATTTGAGCAGATATTTTAAGCTATATATTCAGTGACGAGGATTTATTTTGCATTCAGAATCTGCCACAGTCTTAGAATCAAGTTCCTCTGGATAGCTAGCTGTAGTTAGGGCACAAGTGGTCCTATGAGCGAATGAAGCTAGCCTTCTGTTATGGCAGGTTTCTAAAAGTCATTAATCATCAGAAAACTTAATCAGTCCACAACTAAATCATTGACTTAGACATCACTAATGGTTAGATCTTAAATTTGTAATGCATGAATATTGGGTGAACATCTGTACAATTGGCAGGACAACATTATTCATCTCCCTTATCTGAGCTCCAACCTATTGGCCTAAGATATCAGTAGAAATAGAACAGATTATTCATTCATTAACAAATGTGTACCATTTAGATCTGTAACTCCTCTTGATAGAGGTTAGACATATTAGATCTTTAGAACTATTCCTACCTCATATCAACTACTAATAGTTAAATTTATTCTTTCATTATACATATATTATTTATGTAATATCTACTATGTACCAGGGATTGTGTGTTAGGTACTAGAGCTATGAAATGAACAAGGGAAACAAACAGTGCCTACCCTTTAGCTGCACCACAATCCAGTTAAGCAGACAGTAAATAATAGAATGATTACAAATGCTGGGAAATAATAAATGTTAAGTTAGAGTACATAAAGTGTGGTATGTAATGATGGAGAATGGCCATCTTACCCAGTTTTGAAGGATTAAGATCTGACTTTCAGGAATAAGGGTCTAAATGGAGATCTTAAGAATGTCAAATTTGATGGGGGAAAATCCATTTATTTGAAGGAACTGACTGGATCTTTCAGTCAATCAATGATCAGACCTGTAGTCCCACATAGACATTATCACAGGTGTTATTCAGTTATTCTTTAGAGAAGATATGCTAGAGAGGCAGTGTGGCTGAATGAAAAGAGAAATAGAGTATGAGACAAAAGACTTAGGTTCAAATGTTAGATGCTTTACATGTATTGATATTACCTCTAAACCTCAAAACTCTATATACATCTTACAAACTAGTTTTACATATACAGTATACATTTCAATTGCTATTTTACTATGAGTTTGAATAAGGCACATATCATTCTGACCCTCTGTCTATTCTAGAATCTGAGGATAATATTAATATTGACAGTAATCACTTTGTGAATTTTAAACTGGTGTTCAAGTTTTAGGTATTACTGTGTTATTATTTATAAAGTTTTGGGTGATGCAAGCGATGCACATATGAATGTTTTTATGTTTGCCTTGGAATGATAAGGTATTTTAAAAACCCTACATATAAGAATTATCTCAAGAGAGAAATGAACATTTCTTCTTCTAGGAGGCTTGTTAAATTTAGGTGCAGATTAAGGGTGGTGAGGTTTAGTTCAAAGAACAGAGAATAAATATAAATGACCTTTCAAAATCCTTTCCAATCCAACGATATTATAACATTTAGTTATCTTTCAGAACTTCCCAAAATAATTTATCACTATTATCAAGGAATGTATTCCAAATAATTATTTGCTGTTACGGTAATATTGACATTTGTCAGGTAGGGACAGTGATGAAATGGCTGCAATCTGTTTTTCAAGACATGAAACTGTGTTGTAAGCCAAAACATGAAATAAAACAAATGGTAGCTTTGGAAATTCTAGTTTCAGCATGTCCTTTGAAAAATTGCCTCGTATCAGATATACACACCACCTGGTGGACTATGCCCCAAATGATGATCGAGTGGTTATCTATCAACAGATGTGCAAATAATCTGTTACTAAAAAATGTCTGGTGGGAATAAATTAAAATTATAATTTGACAATCAGAAGTTGGTTCACTGGTTGATAGCACCTACCAGCCAATGTACTTGAACTTATATTTGTTGCTTTTTAAAATTAGTTGCAGAGTTTTCATGGAGGTGAATCAAGCTTAAAAAATGACAGCAATTTCCTTATTCTTGCAATCGGATAATGATTTGCCTTTTAATATTTAAGAAAATTAGCAATGCTTATTCTTATGAGTATAAACACATTTGAGAAGTTAAATTAAATCTCCATCCATCTCAGACATATAATTTTCTTTTAATTTTATATTATAATACAGTAGTAATTAGCTCTCCACATGTAAAATATAATTTATTGCCATTTACTTTGCATTCTGACAAATGCAAATCTGTTAGTATAATCATATAAGGATCTTTTCAAGGTGAAACCAGTGGTCAGTAGGCTGTGAAAAGATTAAATTTCTATTGCATTTTGGATGGGTTTCTTGCTTATTTGATTATGTTCAATAGCTATCTGAAATGCATACATCGTAAAGGGAGTTGTCACTGTGTGATTCTAAAAATTTTAAATGATATGACTGAAGCAAAGTTGTGAGAGGTAAAACAGAGGTTGAGATATCCAAGGAGGATGTCAGTATATGAAGGGGAGGTAGCCTAATGTAGCTGAAATAGCTATGAGTTGAGCAAGAGGAAGACTGACTTAGTATAGATTCTGTTACCAGATGTTTGACCCAGCTTTATTCATCTGTTAAATGAGGAACATGGATTAGATGGCTTCTAATACAATTTCAGTAGTTATAGTTTATAGTCCCTATTACTAGAAAGTTTTTGTGACAGTTGTATTTTTCAATAAGGCCTAGAAATCATCTACATGATATTTTAAGGCTCTGTGAACTGACAAAAGGGGAAATAGATAAGAAAATGGTCTTTTAGATAAGAAAATGATCAACACAAGGGATCTTATCAGAAATCAGAATTTATAACATAGTAAGAACTACAGATCCCAGAACAACACACATAATTTCATGATTTGAAATATTCTCTCTAGAGAATGAGTGTATATATAAAATGTGGTTTTGAATGTGGTTGCTAGTATTTGCAGAACCCAAAATTATTTTATTCATTCCTATATCATGTTTTATTTGTCTAACATGATAGAAATCATTTTAAATTTAAAAACAAAAAACTAGATCTTATTTCTAGTTGTACTAGGGCTCAGGCAAGTCAAAGACTCTTAATTTTTTATTTTTTATAGCATAAAAGGGGAACCTCCAACTCTACAGGTTGTATAAATATTATACATTCCAATATACAAGATATCAGACTAACAAACTTAACCCTATATCATACTTTTACCAAATATGAGGTATTAGCAAATATGAGGAAGAAGTGACACTAAGGTAATAGAACATTTTTTTTTTTTGAGACAGTCTCACTTTGTTGCCTGGGCTAGAGTGCTGTGGCATCAGCCTAGCTCACAGCAACCTCAAACTCCTGGGCTCAAGCAATCCTTCTGCCTCAGCCTCCCAAGTAGCTGGGACTATAGGCATGCGCCACCATGCCTGGCTAATTTTTTTTTCTATATATTTTTAGCTGTCCAAGTAATTTCTTTCTATTTTTAGTAGAGACGGGGTCTCGCTCTTGTTCAGGCTGATCTCAAACTCCTGAGCTCAAACGATCCACCCACCTAGGCCTCCCAGAGTGCTAGGATTACAGGCTTGAGCCACCGCACCCGGCCCAGTAATAGAACTTTTGATGGTTCTAAGAGCTAGAATACTCAGAAATGGAATTGACAACAGGTACTTACCCTCAAAATGAAGGGTTATCACTAAACATGGGAAGCTTGATGGCCAATCTAAGAATAGCATCTAAAACTGAGAGGGAACTGTGCAAACTCTAGTTTTCTAAGGTGTCTGAATGGGACCATGTAAAAGTCTGATGGTGAAGGGCCCTATGAACTCATAATCAACCAACCAAATCTCTGATCTCCCCATATGAAAGAGAAACTACTGGGAGTATAATTTAATCGGAATAGGTCATGGAAACCCAGGTTGAAGTAAATAGAGAATGAGATCAATGTAGGGGAAAGGAGTAAAGAAGGCATATCTTGGGGATGGGGGTGGGGGAAGCTACTTTGTTTTAACACCTCATGAAAACAACAAAGAAAAAATTTTGTAATTGAGAAGCTACAAAAGATACTGCCTTCCTCTTCTAAGAGTACAGGAAAATTCATCTCATTTAAACAGAAGGAGAAATACAAAGATGGCAGCAAATATCTCTTGGGGAAAATACAGGCCAAAAGGCTGTGGAGCAACATCTTCAAAGTACTAAAAGATCACACAAACAAACGAACAACCGCCCCCCCAAAACTCTGACAAGTTGGAATTTTATAACTAGTGAAAATCTTTCAAAAATGAAAATAATTTTTTTCAGACATACAAAAGCTGAAAAAGTTCATCACCAGCAAACCTATTATATAAAGCCTTAAAAGAAGTCCTTCAGGCAAAAGGAAAATGCTACCAGATAGAAATCTAAAATCTGAATCTATAAAAGGAAATGAAAAGCATGGAAATGATAAATATGTGAATATATATAAAATTTTTTTCTCTAAATATCTATTTAAAAGATATTGATTAAGCAAAACAGTACTAATGTATTATGAGATTTATAAGAAATGAGGAAGTAAAATATATGACTGCGATTGTCCAAAGGCTATAAGGAAAAAATGGAAATATACACTTGTAAGTTTCTTATACTATTCACGAAGTAGTGATATATCACTTGAAGAAAGATCATAATGAGTTGAAGAATATTTTAAACTCTAAAGCAAAATCAATAAAATAAAATCAAAACAAAATCAATAAAATAAATAATTGGATATCTCTATGCAAAAAAAGAAGACCTTTGTTTTTGCCTCCAACCATATACAAAAATTCACTCCAGATTCATCATAGATCTAAATATGAGACTTCTTAAGATACAACAACAAAAAAAATTCAACTTATAAAAGATCAACAAATTGGACATTCTTAAAATTAGAAAAATCCCTTTATTCTTCAAATGAAACTTAGAAAAATATAACTTTAGAGTTGGAGAAATATTTGCAAAACTTATATCTGACAAAGAACATGTATCTGGACTATATAAACAACTCCTACAACTCAGTTATAAGACAACCTAATTAAAATAGGCCAAATATTTTAACAGACACTTAATCATAGAAGATATGCAAATGGAAATAAGCTCATGAAAAGATGATCAATGTCATTAGTCATTAAGGAAATTCACATTAAAACCACAAGGAGAGAGCCGGGCGCGGTGGCTCACGCCTGTAATCCTAGCACTCTGGGAGGC
>VBSM01003151.1:8924236-8943298 GCA_008086735.1 Cheirogaleus medius | reverse complement strand
CTTGCTCCGCCCCCCGAAAATCGGTATTGAGTTCTTGATTTGACTCTCAGCTTGACTGTTAACTAGTATATAGAAATGCTACTGATTTGTGTGCATTGATTCTGTAACCTGAGACTTTGCTGAATTTATCTATCAAATCTAGGAGTCTATTGGTGGAGTCTTTAGGGTTTTCTAGATTCAAGACCATATCATTGGCAAACAGGGATAGTTGGACCTCTTCTTTCTCAATATGGATACCCTTTATTTCTTTCTCTTGCCTGATTGCTCTGGCTAGGACTTCCAGTACTATGTTGAATAGAAGTAGTGACAGTGGACATCATTACCTTGTCCCAGTTTTGGGGGAAAGTGCTTTCAACTTTTCCCCTTTCAGTATACTGTTGGCTGTGGGTTTGTCATATATGGCTTTTATAATTTTGCTTAAGTTGAAAGATGCTGAGTTTTTCTCCCTGTCATTGGTTGATGTTTGTGTGAAAGAGCCAGCTGCCAAGATGTTCTTTTGTGCCCATGGTAGGCTCAGGTCCCCCAGGTGGAGTACTTGAGGGCCCCAAGCTTTAGGAGGGACCTTGTAGCTCCCAGGGTGTTGCTTCATCTGTATCACCACTGAGGTGCAGGGAGGAGCAAGGCAGTTTGTGGCTAGGTCGTGGGAGCCTTAAAGGTTTTGTAAAGCCTCAGCAGGGCTCAGAAGTTGCTTTTCTGGCCAGTAGGGGGAGCTGCTGATAGGAGAGTCAGGATAAGCTTTACAAACCAGGAAGGTTGTTCGCAGGGGTGGAGCCTACATGCTGGAGTGCTACAGCCCCAGGGTGGGATCTTTTTTCCCTTACCTGGCACCCCCACAGCACACTCCCACCAGTTCAGACCATGTGTGCTCCTTACCACCCATGTCCAGCTCTCAGACTTTCCACTATCTGTGTGTCTGATCCACTAGCACACATCTGTGCGAAACGCTAGTGGGTAGGGAGTTCCCAGATTGTGCACCCCTGTCCTACCACAAGTCCTCAAAGAAAGAAGAGTAGGCCCCACTCTCTGTGGAGACCTCAAGCCTGGAGTGCACACTCACTGGAAAGAAGCTGCCGTTCTCAAACTTCTCAGCTGAAACTATTCTCGCAGTTGTAATGGCTGGAGAAGTGGCTGTGGTTCACTCAGCCCGAGCTCAAACTGCTTTCTTGGTTGTAGAAGTTAGGGGAGTTGCAAGGGAGCAAGTGCAAGGATAGAAAAAAGCTGGCACTCCAGCCTCTTGTGGCACTCTCCTGGTGAGAGCCCCTCATGTACTGCCCCAAATCCTGGGGCTGGCTAGTTCCCTCCACTCACTACTCCTTACTTGCCACAGCACCTGGGCTTGTGGAGGGTGGAAAAACCTTCCATAAACTTAGCGGCCCTCTGTTCACCTAAGGAATGTAGGGCAGGGTGGGAAATCCCCCCATACCCTCTCACTGAGCTCTGAGCTTCTCAGGGTTTGGCCTTTGCCAATATCTTCTCTTTATTATCTCTTCCTTCTCAGCTTTGCAGTTTTTCTCTCTGGGGTACCCAGTCATCTCTCTTTTTTTTTTTACTAGTTAGAATCTCATCACTGAAAACCCAGTCATCTCTTTTATCTCTCTCTCTGATCCACACCTGAGCTACAGCTCTTCTCCCCTCTCCTCAGTCTGATATCCTACCTTCCTACAGGGATGGTCTGACAAGCAATGTCTCTAGTCAGCCATCTTGTGTATCCCATAGATTTTGAAATCTTGTGTCTCATTTGTTGTTAAGTTTGAGGAATCTTTTAATTTCAATCTCAATTTCTTCATGGATGCAAGGTTCATTCAGCAGCAGGTTGTTTAATTTTCATGACTTTGTGTAGTTTTGAGTGTTCCTCTTGGAATTGATTTCTAGTTTTATTCTACTTTTGTCTGAGAAGATACATGGTATGATTTTAATTGTTCGGAATTTACTAACAATTGTTTTGCGGCCTAAGACATTATCAATCTTGGGAAATGTCCAATGTGCTGATGAGAAATATGTATATTCTATAGTCTTTGGGTAGAATATTCTATAAATGTCTGTTACATCCATTTTCTCTAGAGTCCCATTTAATTCCAATGTTTCTTTATTGACTTTCTGCTTCAGTGATCTGTCCAGTTCTGTCAGTGGGGTGTTGAAGTACCCAACAACTATGATGCTACTGTTTATTTCTTTGCTTAGATCTAGTAGAATTTGTTTTATGAGTCTAGGAGCTCCTGTGTTCAGCATACATATATTTAGGATTGCTATGTGTTCTTGCTGAACTGCTCCTTTTATTGTTATATAATTGTTATATAATAACCATCATTGTCTTTTTTATGATTATTGATTTAAAGTATATTTTATCTGATATAAGAATGACTACACCTGCTTGTTTTTGGTTTTCATTTGTGTGGATTTTTTTACCCCTGTATTTGGAATCTTGAGAGTCCTTGTGAGTTAGGTGGATTCTTGGAGACAGCATATACTTGGGGTGTGTTTTTTCACCCATTCAGCCGGTTTGTGTCTTTTAAGTAGGGCACTAAGACCATTGATATTCAGTGTTAGTATTGATATGTGGGATACTTTTCTGTTCATCATGTTGAAGGATACCTTATTGTTTTGTTTTCCTTCTTGTTCTACTGTTTTATAAGAGCTGTGAGCTTTAAATTTTTGTTATTTTTATACTGGTGAGTATCTATGTGCTGTCCCTTGTATTTTTTTTTTTTTGAGCATTTCCTATAGGGCAAGGCTAGGAGTAAAAAATTCCTTTCATGTTTGCTTGTCTGGGAAAGTCCTTATTTCTCCATCATTTGGGAAACTTAATTTCATAGCATACAAGTTTCTTGGCTGGCAGTTATTCTGTTTAAGATGACTAATAATGGGGCTCCAATCCCTTTGGGCTTATAATGTCTCTGCTGAGAAGTCAGCTGTTAGCCTGTTGAGTTTTCCTTTATAGGTTAGTTGTTGCTTTAGTCTTGCAGCTTGTGGAATTTTCTGCTTCACTTTGACTTTTGCCAGGCTGATGATGATGTGTATTGGAGATGTCCTATTTGCTATAAATCTTCCCAGCATTCGATGACCATCTTATATCTAGATATCTGAATGTCTGGCAATACCAGGGAAGATTTCCCTCAATAATTCCCTTGAATTGATTTTCCATGCTTTTTGCTTTTTCTTCTTCTTCCTCAGAGGTACCTATAATTATTATATTAGCTCATGTTACATAGTCCATACTTCTCTGAGTGATTATTCTTCCTTATTCTTTTTTCTCTGTCTTTGGCTGACTGTGTTTGTTCAAAAGCCTTTTCTTCAAGTTGTGGGATTATTTCTTCTGCTTGATCTAGCATGTTATTTAAGATTTCTGCTGTATTTTGAAATTCCCTAAATGGCTCTTTCATTTCCTTAAGTTATGTTATGCCTTTTCTCATGCCGTCAATCTCATTAGTGACTTTTAATTTTTTTTCATTCATGTCCTGAAATTTCTTCTGTCTTCTTTGTGCTAGTTTTTAACTTTCTCACTAATCCTATTTATCTTATTTGTCATCCATATTTTAAATTCCATTTCTTACATTTTGACAGTTTCCTTTTGGTTGGAGTCCATTGATGTAGATCTATTGTGATCCTTTGGGAGGTGTCAAACTAGTTTGTTTTTTCATGTTGCTTGAGTTCTTTTGCTGGTTTCTTATCATCTGAAACCTCTTCTCTCAGCTCAGGACAAAGAGGTTCGTGGTGTACCTATTCTCCTTTGCTGAGAACTCTCCTACTTAGTGAGAAGGATAGTTTCCTTGACGTAACATTTGTGTCCTATTCCAGAAAATTGTCCTGGCAGGAGAGGGGCAAATACACTGAGAGCCTTTAATGCAACTATTCTGCATTGTTTTGTTCCCTGGTGCTTGCCATAGTAAGCCAGTGCTGAGGGATCTTCATGCAGAGTGCTAGCTTGGTCCCCAGGCTGCAGTTGGAAGCTTGGGCAGGGGGCTGGGCAAGTCCCTCTCCACAGAGTTGGGCATTGTTGGAGATTGCTCTGCTTGAATATCTGCACAGTGGTGGCAATTGCAGCTGGATGAGGCTGTCTAGGTGGTGGGCACAGGTGTCATGGCTGTAGACATTCACCCCATCCATATCCAGGTACAATGGCAACACATGGTAGGGGGTGACTCATGGTTAGTGGGTCCATGACAGGGTGTGGGACTGCAGGTGTGGCACTGGATGGCACACAGGTCCATGGGGATGGGGCTACCAGACAGCATGCATGGTCACAGGGGTGGGGCTGGGCCACTGGGTGGCTGGGGCTCTCTCCCTTCTCAGGCTCCACTGAGGCTATCGCCATGAGACTTCTTAGGTGGCATTGGTGCCTGCTCTGCTTAAATCCCCCATTGGGAGGGGTGCTTGGCTCCCAGTCAGAGGATGCATGAGAGTGTCTGCTTTTCCTGTTCCATCTTCAGCCTGGCAGGGGCAATGCGAAGGTGATTGCAGTAAATCTGATCCCTGTTTAGACCAGGTACTCTGGACCTGAGAGCTCAGAATGGTGTCAGTTGCAGCTATCCAGGAAGGGAGGAAGCCAGTGGGTCTCTGCTGTGCCAGCTCTGCAGTGCAGTGTTACTGCAGCCTTCCTGATCAGTACAGAGGCCTGTGGTGGTAGCCAGGGAGCGGGGGGCTCACATCTCAGGTTACAGTATCCAGAGGGAGACCTTGGAGTCCCAGGGTTCTCTTCTCTGACCCTTCCCCACCTGTGGATGCCTCCCTCAGATTCATTCTGATCTTGCTGAGTGGATCACCCCATCTCCCTCTCCTTCACTTTCAGTGTCTCCTATTCTCTGTTTTACAGTGCTGTCTCCAAGAAGATCCATCTGTAGTTAGACATCTTCTTGCAACTTTCAGTCCTATCCTTGAGAGCAATGTGTGCAGGCTACCTCTAGTCTTCCATCATGGCCCTATCGTATATTTTTGTTATTTGATTCTTCATTAATTTTGTTTATATTGACTTTAAGTATTTGGGGTTTTTTTGCTTTCTTTTGTTTTGTTTTTTGGCAGACAAGGTGGTATCTGTCTGTCACCCATGCCAGAGTGTAGTGGTGAAATCATAGCTCATTGCAGCCTCAAACACCTGGGCTCAAGTGATCCTCCTGCTTCAGCCTCTTGCAATAAGGGAATACAAGCATACACCATGATGCCTGGCTAATTATTTTAATTTTTTTTGTAGAGATGGGGTCTCACTATATTACTAAGGCTGATTTCAAACTCCTGGCCTCAAGCAATCCTGCCTCAGCTTCCCAAAGTACTGGGATTAGAGATGTGAGCCACTATGCTCACATCTGTGTGTATAATATTGAACTATTGCATATTTAGTATTGTCACAGGTTCCATGTGATTCAATTATTTATAATTACTATTTTTTAATGCTCAAATGACCAAAAGCTAGCTAGTTCAAGACATTTAATTTGTAACTTTTGCCCTTTTAACACTACCATGGACACTTTTAAATCACTCTTGCTTTCTGGAATAAAAAAAGATGACAGGGCCATGTTTGTTTTCCCATTAGTCATGTTGGGGCTCATAAACCAATACCCCAAAATATGGCACTTTGTACAGGCTGAATTGAATAAAAAAGACTCAAGGTTTCTCTGACATTTCCTCCACCCCCATCCCATCTCTCCAAAGGCATAGGATAAAGTTGTTCTCTGAAGTTCTCTTATCTGCCTAAAGTCCAGACCTACCAAACAGGACAACAGTTACCTCTGGTCCCTTCCCTGAGTTTTCATTAACTGAGGCCACATCATAGGAAAAAATACTAAAGTCTGTTAACAAATCTGGTCATACTTTTTTCACAAACAAATGTCCATTCTGTGAGCCCGAGAGACTTTGTCCTAGACCATTGTGTTTTTCAATCCCATTGAATTCTCTCTAGTACTCATTTATTGCCCCTCAAGAGAATTTCTCTTTCCCTCCCTTCCATGACCTGTTTTGTCAGGATATTAGCCTCCATTCTTTCTGTTACCTTGATATGACATATAAGCTTCTGTACCCCATTGGGGGATTGAGTCTTCATTCCAAAGGCTTCTGTGGCACACAAAACTATGACCACATAAGTTTGTATGCCTTTTCTCCAATTAATCTTCCTCTTGTGAGTTGATTTTTTAGCAAAACTTCAGAGGGCAAAGGGGAAGTTTTTCCCTTCACTCCTATACTCAAGACATAGAATCAGCAACTTTTGTCATCCCTTTTAGTGGAAAAGTATATTTGAGATCAAAATTTGGTTACTAACTTACAACTGAGATGATTATATACCTTCATTGGTAATAGAGTGACAGAATTCCAGGCTACTGTAGCAGCAGAAATGTAAAATATATTATTTTTAAGGTTATAAACTATCATTTATTTTTAAATTTAAACCTCATGTTATCCTATGCCTTCAAATTTTATTCCAATATAAAAAATAATTTCCTCTATAACTTGCTTATTTAGATTTTAGTCCTTTACCTAAGCTATAATTGTATCTTGTTAAAAGTCATTCTTTGACTCATTGGTTACAATTCTGTAATGACTTTATTGACACTTATTTCTAGGTATGTTATTATATTCCTATATTATGTTGGCTTTCTAATAGACCTTTCACTTTCTGTTTTCTCTGTATGGGTTTGTAACAAAAACCCTACATTGCTAATTCTATCAGGCAGGGTCTCAACAGAGAATAGCCACAGTCAAATAGGGGATTAAGGAGAGTTTAATAAACAGATTATTTACACAGATGTGAGCAAGGTTTAAAGGTTTAAAAGGAACCAACTAGGAATGGTGTAGTGTCCTATGGTAGCAATAGAAGAAAACTCTTTCAATTTCTAGACCTGAAGGAAAAAGGGAAGAGTATAATTAGCAAAATCTGTAGAAAGAGCCAGAGTTTATAGTAAGGAGGTAGGGGGAATGGGCTTCAAAAGAGGAATAAAGCAAGGTCATGGCCTTAGAGGGAGGGATTAGAGAAAGAAACACCCAAATATACGTCTCCACCTGCCCTCTTACTTTCTGCTGATTCCTCTCATGTGCTAGCTCCAAGGGTAAGATGGAGGCAAGAGAGTCCAGTGATGCAGTCCATAAAGCTTAGCCTCCTGGAACAAGAGCTGTTCAGAGAAGACAAACAAGAAATTTGGAGATAGAGCAAATAGAAAAGTGTGTCTCCCTCAAGAAAAGACCCACCTCTAAGAGGGGAGTTTAAAAGAGGTTGATCAATGGGTATAAAAAAATACAGTGTGATAGAAGGTGTATGTTGTAATGTTTGATAACAGAGTAGGGTGACTATAGTTAGCAACAACGTATTGTATATTTCAAAAGTAGCTAGAAGAGAGAACTTGAAATGTTTCCAAGACATAGATATGATAAATACTCAGGGTGATGGATACCCCAAAGACTCTGAAATGATCATTACACATTCTATGCATGTAACAAAATATCATACGTAACCCATAAATATGTAAAATATTATATATCAACAAACCCCAACTCTTTCTAAGCTGAAAATAATTTATAACTGCCAGTTTCACTTATTCCCTACTATTTCAAATCTATTATCTCCAAAACAGAATTCATTTTCAGAGCTCCGCCCAAAACTTATTTTTCCTTTCCTCCTAAGTAAGTGAAGTTATCATCTAACCACGTGCTCAAGCCAGGAATGTAACTTTCATCCTTGACTACTTTCTTCTTTCTAACACAACCATCCTTTAGCCAACATGGCCTGAAGATTATGCCTTTGAAATAGTTTTAACATCCATCTCTTCTTTTTAAAAACCCTCACTGTCACATTGTTAGTTCAGGGGCTTTTAAACTTCTCCATGGACTATTGTAATAGATTCCTAACTGGTCCTACTACTACCAAGTTTACCTTCATCTATTTTGTCCTTCACACTGCTACTCTCAAATTCTACTTCTCTTCATTGGGGCATATTTTCTCTTACTAGGACTACTTCTAGAGCCTACTAATTTGTCTTTTCCTCCTAATATTGCTCCACTCAAATCAGCCAACATTATATTATAAGCTGGTCATGCTTTTCATCTGATCACTATATAAAGGTCAAATTCCTTAGCTTGGTATTAATAAACTTTTGTCATCTATCCCCAACCTGCCTTTATAGCATCATTCCCACCACTCTGTCACATTAATCTTATACTCTAAACCAAAGTATTTACGCCTCCCCATATGTGACTCTTTTTTTACAACATTTATTGATTGCCTATAATATTCCAGACACTAAACTAGGTGCTGTGTATAAAAAGATGGATGAGTCTAGGCCCCCAATAACCTCCTTTAATCATGGTATTTCTGCTCTCTGTAATACATTTTCCTTTTGTCATTCTAGAAATCTCTATTCTTCCATCTAGACTGAGCTTAAACATGCCTTCATTTATGAAGCCTTTCCTGATTATAATGTTTATAGATAATCAGTTCCTCTTCAGTATTCCCTAATACCTTCTGCAGATTTTTATTATAACACTTATTACCCTACTACTTTTATTTATTTTTATGTCTTGCTCTTTGACTAGACTCTGAGTATATTAGCATATTTTGCAAGTCTTTGTATCCCAATGTCTAGCAGCAATCTCAAAGAATGTTAAATGAAATGATGAATAATGAAATCAGTGAATTAGAGTAAGAGAGCTAAAGTGAGACAAGAGGAAGTAGAGTAGAGAGTAGAGGAGGGGAAAACAACAAAAAAGGCTCTACAACACTCATTTTGAATCTCTTTTGGGGCCATAATGTTTTCAAGTTGAAACAAAAATCAGGAAACTAAAGTCTTTGTTTTCTAATGTCCAAATACTTCACAATGGCCAATTATCTTTATAATAGGCTTCATTTCAAGAGCTGTATTTTGTGGCTATGATTTAATTAACTGAAAGTGATTCCACATGTCAAGAATTGGAAAGCCTACAAGGTGACCTCATTACAGTCAATAAGAGAGGTCATGTACAGCACTGCTCTCATGTACAGTCTTACCTAGAAGCAGCCCAAGCTATAAATCATATCTACCAACACTGATTTGTAGTAAATATTTCATTCAGTGCTATTACATACAGTGTCTGTTTGTGTAAATGCATTATTCAGAAAGAAATTTAACTCCTGAAATTAACTGGAAGGTGCTTGATTTCCAGATATGTTATTTAGGGTGTTTCCTTTGATTTGAGTTAGTCTGAGAATTTCAGTTCTGTTTTGCTAATTCTCTCAATTATCTATGTCTTTCTTTCCTATTTATGTGATCTTTGTTATAATTTTCAGAAATGTAAATGCAACTATAAACATATTTGCATTTAATTAGAGGTTAAATGTATTTCTAGTTTTTAAAAGATTTTATTTCTATTTCTGTTTTATTTATATTTAGGAAATTACTGCTACTCAAAATATAGTAACAGAGAAAAGAAGGTCTTTGGGGGTAGTGGGAAAAGTATTATATGTCTGTGGTCCCCAACCCCCTGGCCACGGACCAGTACTGGTAGTTAACCTGTAGGAATTGGGCTGCACAGCAAGAGGTGAGTAAGGGCAAGTGAGCCAAGCTTCCTCTTATTTATAGCTGCTCCCCATTGCTTGCATCATGCTCCTGTCAGATCACTCACTGTCTCCCATCACCCCTAGATGGGACCATCTAGTTGCAGGAAAATAAGCTCAGGGCTCCCACTGATTTTGCATTATGGTGAGTTGTATAATTATTTCATTATGTATTACAATGTATAATAATAGAAATAAAGTGCACAATAAATGTAATGTGCTTGAATCATCCCGAAACCATCCTCCTCACCTGTCCATGGAAAAATTGTCTTCCATGAAACCAGTCCCTGGTGCCCAAAAAGGTTAGGAACCGCTGCTCTATGTGACCTAGGTTCCAATACTTACATTATTAGGTAACTAAATAGGTTGGTCTTAGACTAAGTCATTTTCCTTTTGAACACCAATTTTCTCTTCTGTAAAAATATTTGCTTAGATCAGACGTGGAAAACTAGAATATTACTGTTTGAATGCCATATCATATGGGTTTTATTAAAAACCCCAACATTTTGGTCTGTTTAGCATTAAGAAATGAATTAGAAAGATTCAGGTAGGCATGCAATCTTAGATTTGCCAGAGTAACCCCCTCCCAGCCCCTAAGCCGAACATGTACAGAACATACCCAAAGAAGAAGAATAAAGGCTTTAAGAACTAAACTTCCATATAAACACTGCCCAAGACCCAGATCAAACCCAGCTCTGGAAACCACCCCCAGTTGTTCTGTTGTCATATATCAATCCCAGTTCACAACTGTCATATACTTGCAGATATGTGAGAAATGAATTTGTAGCCTTTAGGATGAATGTCCACTATAGTCTCCTCCCACTTTAAAATTTTGTATATTTTTCAGAGAACTTTAGATATTTCTAGTAGGAAGGATATTTAGCCACCTGTCTCTGGGAAATTTTCTCACTACTGTATGTTGTTTACCTAGGCTTATGAAAGCAGTTTTAATATAGCCATTGATTTGAGGCTTCGCAATCTGACATCTTCTGGAATATTGGTATTTTTTTGCTGTTTCCTAAAAAGAGAATCCAGAACAATTATATTTTATATTCTTGATTATAGCATTTATATTCTTGACTACAATCTCTTATGGCACACAGTACATGATCAATAATACTTTGAATTAAAAATCTACATGCAAAAAGATACAAAGTAGACCACAAATTTACTGATAAGCAAAACTTAATTATAAGTATAATTTGGGAGTACCTTAAATGCACAAATAAATATTTATCTAACTTCTTCAAGTTCAAAAACATAAGATATTTAAATAGCTAAATTAAAAAAAAAATTGTGAAGGATCAACCCAATTGGAAATCAAAGGAAAAAGAAAGTTTTTAAAATAAATCAATTTAGATGTCTGTATAATTATGCATTTCCAATTGACTCTTCTGAATTTTAACAATATTATTCCTTCAACTTTATTATTTGGAGTGGAGGTAAATTAAATAAATTGTCTTGGGGGGACATTAGTAATTTTCCAAAGACAGAGATTGAAGGCTGCCTTTTACTTCATCTGACATCTCCCATATATTGGCCAATCAGTAACTGTTCAAGTTTAGTTTCAAGGATTTGTTTTCTTTATCTGTGAAATATAAATTTTTTAAATGAAAATTTATAAATTGCATTTTTTTTGCAGAAGCTTAGAGTCGATTTTAAAGCCAAATATAACAGGATTAATTAGCTACTATCATTTATTTATATATTTTAATTTTTTAAATAAAGTAGAATTTTCTTTTTAAAATGTGAATTTTAACTTAAAATCTTGAATGAACATAACTGCAAGTGAGAGAAATAAGATATAATGGGGGTTTTATTAGTATATTGACTTGAGTAAACATATCTATTAAAATGGACTTCTGTCAATTTCTAGTAACTGTTTTAGGATAAAAGCAGAGGCATATTACATATTTTCATTTTCAGGGTTATTAAAGAAACATTTTATTAGTCTCTGATGATCATCAAAAAATAGTAAGCATATAGGTTTAGGGATGTGACAGAAACTATCTTCTAAGAAAAAAATATATGCAGTTATGTTCTGAAAATCAGAATATGATTACCTACTATTTGATTATATGAAATTTTACCATGCCTGCTGAGGTGTGTCTTTTTTATAATATTATGAGATTACCAGTTTAAAAGATATTGTATTATCTCCTGTCCCTTCAGATCATTGAGGATACATTGTATGAATGTTGTGTTGTAGTTGTCTATTCTCGGTTCTTGGTGTGCTCTTGGCAGAAGAATAAGCAGACACACTAAAAGCAAGGCAAGCATGAAGTTTATTGAGGAAGGACAAGACGTGTTCACCACAGACAACAAATGGGCCTTCTGTCACAACAAAAGGGGCTCTGGTAATAGTCTAGTGTCTTGTTTTATAGTATCTGGATTGGGCCTTTATCGTGGTTCAGACATCGCCACTGAACCAGTTTGATGGACCATTAACAACATGATAATTAGCCTTAGGTTACTCTGTCACTTCCCAGATGCTATTGTGCCCTGGGCTGCCTGGCCCGTGGGCTGGGGAATTTCCTGCATTCTTTTGCAGATTGGCAAGATGTTCCTCCTTCTTCCCAGATGTGTCAGTTGCTTGGGGTAGGATTAAGGTGGGGCAGCAACAAGATGGGCACCCACCTTTGTCCCTAGGAAAGCCAGAGTCCTTCACTACCTACATAACATGAACAATTGTTTATAAAAGAGTTTTTCTTTGTAAAATTGAAGATAAACTGACAGCTAAAAAGTCACTGCTAACTTTGTTGCAAAACTAATTGAAAGAACTTTCTTCTTTTCCTGTGTATAATTTGTTGACTGTGATTTATCTTAAGAAAAAATATTTTTATTTTGTTTTGTATTCAGGTTGAAATAAAGCAAGAACTATTTCAAATTCAAAAGGAAAACTAGAGAGCAGTGGAGTTCATGCAATTTTTCCCTCCTTCAGTGTTAGGTAGCGATGATTATTTTTATACTAATGGATTATTGATGGTAAGAGAGATTTCATTCATAAAATATTAATTTAGGAAAAAAGGTCAAGTTTTAGCATTTGCCATAACTTCATGGTGTTATTTGTGGACTTGAACTGGTATAGAGCATGGACCCCTCTAAGGGACCTTCTGAGCCCTACAAGCAAAAAAATAAAAGAAAATCTTGAATCTCTTCAGGGGAAGTTATAGGAACCTAGCTAGCCTTAAAAAATGAATGGCCAACCTGATGAGAACAATGGCCCTCCAAATCAGCCAGAGTCATAAGGTGTTTTGGTTCCCTATAGAAACTAAAAGATAGCATCTTAGCACCTGTTCTTGAGTTGTTTTTCAGAAACTCCTACCAGGTAGAAAATGCAGTTAAGGGGAATTGAGGAATCAAACTCTGACTGCCATTCTTTTTTCTAAATTTCCCCCTGAGGGGCCTGTCACACCCATTTTCACATTCCTTTCTGCTAATCTAAGAATCTCTGAATCCACCAATCCCTTCAGGATATCCTATGTTTTGGGGCCAGGCCAATGTATAACCTCCATGTATTGGTTTACAATTTTGCCTGCAACTTCTCCTTTCCTAAAATGTACTCCTGCAAATACTCCAAACAAACAAACAAAAAAAAGCCCATCTTTCAGGGCAATAGGTGTTCATTTTAGTTTACTTTATTTTTTCTCTCAGACCTGCCTCAAGACCAGCCCAATCTGAGGCATAGCAGCTATGGCATAACCACCTAAGATCAGGAGAGAAAGCCCATCTTAATGAATAGTGGAACTGGGAAAAGGGGTCCTTGTTATGCA
Organism: Cheirogaleus medius; assembly: GCA_008086735.1. Classification (NCBI taxonomy): domain Eukaryota; kingdom Metazoa; phylum Chordata; class Mammalia; order Primates; family Cheirogaleidae; genus Cheirogaleus; species Cheirogaleus medius. The sequence goes on along the minus strand of VBSM01003151.1, from coordinate 8,930,017 downwards.
GAGTGTGGGGGAATCTCATAATTTGTGTATCTCTCTTTTCTTTTACCACTTGACCCCCAAGTGCAGCCCAAGTAGTGAGGACCTGCATATCATTGTGGGGAGACAAAACTTTGAGAAAATTCATTCTTTTTGGCCAGAGGAATGGAAAAATGGACCCCTCCTAGCTGGAAAGTGTGAGTGGAGAATCCCTAAGACAAGAAAGGAAAGAAGACCACTTGGTTCTGAGTATGAACCAACAAAAGTTCTTGGCTCACCCCAAAGATATGCATGCATGAAATACAAATAGAAAAGAAAATAGATCATTTGAAAACTAAGCTGCAATATAAAAATTGTCCAAGATCCAGACTAAATTCTAAGTGACATATGCAAGGGGCACACAGAAACATTATTGAAAAGGTTTTGAAACATGAACTGGCATAATAAACACTTCATGCAGAAAGCAAGAAAGACATGGAGTCTGAAACTAACCAGGTTGATTATCTACTACAACAACAGCAACAGCAATAGCAACAAAAACAGCAAAAACAAATCAGCACCCTCCACAGAGGCAGATGCCAAACCAATGCAATCTTGCTTAACCAACAGACGGGTGCTGACCCCCTATCCAGAATCACATGCACAAGTTTTTACCTAGCCAGTTGTTTACCAGGACCAGGCAAATTTTGGAAAACAACAACAACAAATCAACATTCTCCAGAGTATTTTAAAAGAAACAAAGGCCTTATAATATTCAAAATATTCAGGATACAATGCAAAAGTACTCAACATACCAAGAAGCAGAAAAGTCTGACAAGAATCTCAAAAGAAAATATAACCAGTAGATAGATGTCAGCTCTGAGATAAAATAGTTAAGCTTTAAAGACCTTAAAGCAGCTGTTATTATGCCTCATTAAGTAAAGATGAATAATCTAAAAATAAATGTAGAAAGATAAATTCTCAACAAAGAAATATAAACTATATAAGCAAAAACAAATAGAAATTTTGAATTTAAAAATATAATATTTGAAATTAAAGAAATGTGCTAAAGAGATGAGAAAGGAAAGGGTCGGTGAACTTGAAATTAAATCAATAGAAATTATCCAAACTAAAGAGCAGGGAGAAAAAAAAAAGGAAAAATTGAACAGAACTTCAAGGACTTCCAGAATGACACAAAAATATTTAATACTCATGCCCTGGAGTCCATGAAGGAGAAGAGATTAGTGCAGACAAAAGTATTTGAAAAACTAATGATAAAACTTCCAAGATTCAGTAAAATATATAAATTAACATATTCATGAAACACTGTGAATCACAAACCAGAAAAACCAAAACCATGCTCAGACACACCATAAACTGCTGAAAACCAAAGATAAAGAAAAAATATTGTTCCCTACACATAAGGGAACAACAATTGAAATAATTGCATATTTCTTATCAGACACCATAAAGGCTGGAATATCTTTAATGTACTGAAAGAAAAGAACTGTCAATGTAGAATTGTATAACCAGAGAAAATAACCTTCAGGGACGAAGGCAAAATAAAGGCATTTTTAGATGAAAGAAAACTAAGAAAATTCATCACTAGCAGACCTGCTCTAAAAGAATGCCCAAGGATCTTCAGGCTGAAAGGAAATGATACCAGAAGTATACTTGGACCATGAGAATTAAAGGAAGAGTAGCAGGCATGATAAATATCCAGGTATCTCCTCTTAAGATCTTTGATGTAAAATGTAAGACTGTTGAAGAAAAAATTATAACACTTTTGGGGGGCATTTAAATGTATGTGGATGTAATACATATGACGACTATAATAAAGTGAAATAAATATATTTAGGTGGTTACAAGACACTTTATTTACTTTAAGTAGACTCTGAGAATGTATATTAAAATCTATACTGCAACCTGTTACATTTGTTCATGGTGGGAACCCAGAAAGTATATATAGGATGGAATGCAGTTAATGGAAAACTTAGTGATTATAAGGCTTATGAAACAATAGCTGCAGGAGTCTGGAGAGTCCTGAGGTTGTAAATCTAACTCCGACCACAGATGGTTGCAGAACCAGTTAATGTTCAGAAAAAAATTTACCCTCCCCAAACTTCCATCCAAACCTCCTATAAAACCCACCACTCTCCTCTTCCTGGCATGGACGCTCTTTTCAGCCTTCACCCATCTGCACCCAGATGTCCAAAATAAACAGCATTTTGCTACACCTGAGGCTTTGTCTCCCTCTCAGCTCCAGACCTAACATAACCACAAAAAAACGCAAGAGATAAGGCATAAAAGCCAATAGATAAAATAAAACAGGTTATTAATGTATGTCAAAATAAAAATTAATCAAGATGCTGATTTTAGTGAATGATTAGACACATAGATTAATGCCACAAAATAGAAAGAAATAGACACATATGTGTTTGACCTCTTGCTTTTTGCCAGAGAGACAAAGGCAGTTCAATGAAGAGAGGATACTCTTTTCATCCAAATACAAAAATCAAAAACAAGAACCATGATCTATCATTCACCCTTTATACAAAAATTCACTCAAAATGGACCATAGACCAAAAGGTAAAACAAATTTATAAAACTTTGATGATATTTAGAATATGCCACCCCAAAATATGCTACTTTGGCATATTGATTATTTTGAGTTAAAGGTACTTGAAAAACAGCATATGGAAGAAGGGCACTCTGACTTTCCTTTTTATTCTTGTAAGTAAGAGATAACTCCTATGTGAAAGGTACCCTCACTGTAAGAGGAAGAAGACAGATATTCTTCTCATCAGAGATAGGGAGTTGAGGCCAAGAGAAATCTGTACAAACTTTGTTAAAATAATTCTTATCTTCCTAGTCAGTTTACCACAAAAACTACGCTGGCCCAAACTCCTTTGTCTTGTCACATTTTCATAATTTACAACTCTTTGTGGAATACAGTATAGAAGCTTTTGGCCCCAACTGCATTTTTGATCTTCATTTTTATGAGGGCTCCCATGTACATATAAATATCATGAAATAAAATTTGTATGCATTTCTCCTGTTAAAATGTCTTATGTCAGTATAATTCTTACGCCCAGTTGGAGACCCTAAGAGGGTAAAGGAGAAATTTTACCTCCCCTACCACTTTTAGAAGAAAAGAAAGGAGAAAATCTTTGTGACTTTGAGTTAGACAAACATTTCTTAGATGGGACACTAAAAGCAAATTTTTCCCATTAAAGAAAAAATTGATGTATTGTAATTGAAGCAGCTCAGGAAATTTCACTCCAAAATATGACTCCTTGGTATAAAGAGTGTTTTGAACTGCAGTCCTCTGGAGATCAACAAAGCATTGGAGGGGGCTTTCCCTCTATCTGCATAACCTAGACTGACCTATCAAAAGATCAAAGGGGACAACTGAATTCCCTTCCTCTTCTTGTTATCTCAATATATTGCAAAATGCAACCAGACCTGGCCCAAATCATTTAAAACATAATACCTGTCTCTCAGGTTAATTTACAAGTCAATCTGTTTCCCCATCCATTCATCCTTCCTAGCAACCCTTTATTGTCCCTAAACAGAATTACCTCTACTCCACATTTTCCCCCTTCCCTCTAAAAGGCATGTATAAAAATATCTGAACTTCATTGGGATACTGAGTAATCACTCTGTGATTCTCCCTATGTGCATGGTAAATAAATCTTTCTCTTATTAATCTGCCTTAATTGTGAATTGATCTTTCAGTGAACTTTTTGGGGAAAGGGCAAGTTTCCCCTCACTTCTACAGTGTGGCATAGCTGGCAGGATTTCAAAGCTGCTCTGTTCTCCTGAAAGCTGCAGTAAGGAAAATCAGAACTCAGACCAGCCAGCAATGGGGTAAGATACCTTAGTTACCAGTCAGACTCCCAGTTTTCCTCTTTCTGTGGGCTCTGGTTGACCAGATGGTAAAAGATTATTGTCCTCTTCAATTTTAAGATTAATGAGAGAAAAGTTTTTGTGAGTGACTGGTCTTATGAGTGACTCTGGTATTGGTATGTTTTTTGGTACTTTGTGGTATGAATATTCATATTGTTTGATTCTATCTCCTCTCAGAAATAGCTTTTATTGTTGTTGTTATTCTTTCTTGTTCTTTCCTCAATTGTCTTTCTGTGTTGTTTTTGTCACAAAGAGGGTTAACATAGAGTAGAACTCAGGCCTAGCACCCCATAAGCCCGACATTTGAGCCAGCCCTGCAGACTAGCCAGTTACATGGTTCTGGCTACACCAGCGTCTATTAAGACAAACTTTGCTATAAGCCCCTGAAAACAAAAACTGCATGAGGTTTCCCTCTCATTCTGTTTCATGTCCCTGAGCTTGTCTTGTGACTGAGTGAGAGTTTTCTCCTCAGTCTCTACCAGCTGTAGGGTGTTTTTCGGGAGATTACGTCAGGAGGCCAATCTGAAAAGATTGGGAGTCAGAGACATGGAAGATTCTAAGCAGCACAATTTTGTACCAAATGTGTCAAGCTCTCGGGGAAGTCTTTATCTTAAAATATCCTACCCTCTTTGTTATCTTGTCTATTTCTGAGAGAAAATTTTTGGGAATCTTGGAAACTGCCTTCTCTATGTCCTTTCCAGGCTAAACCTTGAAAATTACCACCTGGATTTTCTACGAAGAGATATTGGATTCAATCACTTTTGGAATAAATATGCCATTGAGATTAATGGCCAAAAGATGGAGCCTTTAAATCAAAAGACTTCTAAATTTTTAAAATAAATTTTAGAGATCTCTTATTTGAAACAGTTGCCTTATTTGTATTCATAGAGAAAGTAGATTAAAAGAAAGACATGTAATGTTGTGGCTAGCATTAAAAATTTTCTTGAGAAAATTGAAGAGCAAATATCTGATCTAAAACAAAGATAAAAAAATCTTTTGAACACTGCCTCTGTGGGAATAGTGGCATAGGTCGATTTGCCTCAGCAGTCTAGGTTTGATTCCTGGGCAGGGAATGAGCCTGTTCCGGTTTGATATTTGTATAACTTTTGCCATTCACTGATTTTCTTCCCTTCTGTGCACAGCTTTCTCTTTCCTGTATTCTATGGAAGCATATAGCGCTTTTAGGTACTTACCTATGGAGTGAGCAGCTGAAAAGCTGGGACCCTAGAAAATATGACTGGATAAAATTGTGGGTTACTCTCATTTTTGGCTATTGAGACTTTTCTTTCTTTGAGCTAGCTGTTTTTGTTTGGCTTTTCTAGATCTTGTAAAAACTGTTCTCCACCTCTCTAAAGACACCTCTTGCTTCTTTGATTAAGTTGTAACCTAGATTAAGGCTTGTTGGTTTCACTTTTTTAAGTGAAGTATGCACTTTTTTAAAGTATGCTCCATTCATCTGCACTACTTTCTAATCCTTCCTCTTTGCCTATCATGAAGTTTTGGCCAATCAAAGGCAGCCAACTTTTCAAACTGTTATTTAACTAAGACAAATGCTGAGCTGTAACCAATCCCACTGTTTCTATACCTCACTTCCATTTTCTGTACCTCACTTTCTCTTTCTGTCCATGAATCTCCTTTAACCATGCTACAGCATTAGAGTCTCTTTGAACCTGTTCTAGTCCAGCTGCCCAATTTGTGAATTGCTCTTTACTCAATTAAACTGTTAAATTTAATTTTTATCAAAAGTGGGTTCTGAGATAGAGCTCCCAGAGACCACCAAGAGCACCAAGAGTCCAAGCACATACCTGATGGACCTGTTCTTTGTTTTCTTGTTGCAACTGAGGCTTGTAGGTCAGTTCTCTCTCAGAATGCCACAGATTTGTGTTTTGAGCTTTCAGAGTTTGTTTGAGCAATTTT
>VBSM01003151.1:8899778-8924136 GCA_008086735.1 Cheirogaleus medius | reverse complement strand
AATTAATTAGCTTAGATCCAGTTAGAGGCCTCAAATGTCTGACTGGGTCAGGCAAAAACTAATAATAAATGGCACTACTACATGGGGTACAAACTCCAGCTTTCAGGATTTTGCAGAGATTTCTATGTTCTGTCCCTTTGTGCCTTTTTCTTGTGCTCTTGGGTAAGGAAAAATCATTGCCTAAGTTGACCATAGAGATATGTGAGCCAAAGCCAAGATTTAAAGTAAAAATAGGATCCTTAATTTCTTAAGAACTGAGTACTCTATTTTCTGGCTATGCCTGCCTGTACACGTATAAGTATTAGGCCCTGAAAATGGCAAACACATATAGAAATGGCAAAATATTACTAAAGGCAAATTGTTGCCTAGGTAGTAATTGCATAAAACAATAAAATAGATAATTAAAAATTGATAGTATGAATAAAAAATAGTAATATTTAAGAGCCAGCAAAAAAATTACAAGAGCTATTTAAACTACTTCTGCATGTCTATATGTCTATGTGTCTATATATGTCATTTTTATGTGATATTTTACTACCAAAATATAAAAAATAGCTCTAATTAATAAGCTTTAAAAAAATAATAAGCATTTAAATCAAATATTTTATCAAGAAGATAGAAACTAACTCAAATGGTTTTTAGTTAACATGAATTTAAGAATACAGTAACTGACCTCTGCTCAACTTTTTTTCAATTCTGTTGCACTGATTCACAATTTCTCTTCACATTCACCTTCAGAGGGAGATACTTAATGCAGACCTGAATACCTCAGAGATACTGTACGTCTCCTTCAATATTCTCTCAAAGTCTCTAAGCTGATTTAGACTCTATAACCTTTACCCAGAGCTCTGCTCTTGTTCAATACTTGCTTAGTCTGTTGATGATCTTTTGTTCTATAAACAGGGTGCTCTCTTAGACTCATTATTTTAAAGACTCTAGCTAAAGGAGACCATAAAGCCTCTAGGTACAAACTCCAGGGCTACAGACAACTATTATGTAGGACAAAATATCTCAGGGCACTCAAGCTCACCCCAAAATGCCTTGAGTCAATTTTGTTATAGCCCTCACTAGAGCTTGCACATTAACAAAAGGAAAAGCTTCCACTATTTACAGACTCCAAATATGCCTTTGGAGTCTGCCATACAGTTGGCATAATTTAGAAATCTCATTTCCTAATTTCTGTGGACACACCTATTCCCAATGGACCTATAATATCAGATAGATTGTATGTTGGGCCAATCAGGGTCCCTGTAGCCCCTTTTCTCTTAACTTTTTGACTTACACGTATCTCCCATCACATGGAATATATGTATAAATGGGGAATAATTAAGAAAAAATATGTATAGTTGGCACTGCCCTGTGATCTACAATATCTCTGACTAAATTATTTCCCAGTGTACTACTTACAAATCTCTGGAGGAAACTGGCCCCTAAAGGCCCAGACTATGCCTTTTTGGCACTCCAAATTGATTTTATAAATTTACCTCTGCAATACAGGTCCACATGAAAAGTTCCCTTTTGCCACTGGATTTGCAATACCGGGTTGATGTTCAACTAAATCCATCAGCGGACAACATTGCTAGTTATGTGACACAAGCCTATCTGCAGTAAGAGCAAATGAAACAACCAACTAGCAGAAAAGGAGAGATTGGATATTGGAGGGAAGACAAGGAGAGAGAGAGAGGGAGCACTGATGATATTATTTGACATAAACCAATAATTTTCCTTTGTAACTTATGTTTGATTGGGTCAGGCACTTGTAACTTGAAAGAAAACTAAAAAGACAATAGCAGGAATAAAACCATTATTACAATCAGCAAAATGACAAAATTTGAATTGCTGAAATTTATTACATCATATATGTTAGGTTTAAAGAATTCATCCTCCCCAAACTTCCATCCAAACCTCCTATAAAACCCACCCCTCCCCTTCCTAGGTGTGTATTAGGCAGTAGCCTTTGCCAGACCCCTAGGGAGATGAGGGAATGAAATGCAAAAGGGGAACTTACTTTCCTCATCCCTCCTGATAAGGATGATGCTTATGCCTCCCAGCTGTTCCCTAGGGAGATACAGGAATGGAATGCAAGAGGGGAATTCTCCTTACCCCTCCCAGTTGTTTGAAAAGAATTTATTTACTTCTCCCAGAAAACCCCTCTATAAAACCCAAGGCTCTCCCTTTTTCTCTCGCGGACGCCTTTTTTGGCCTCCACTCATCTGCACCCAGATGCTCAAAATAAACAGCAATTTGCTACACATGAGGCTTCCTGTGTCTCTCTCTCGGCTCCAGACCTAACAGTACAGAGAAAGACAATCTTAAGAAACGGTCAAAAGGTAACAGAGACAAAGGGAATAATGAAAATATGTGTGGAAGAATAACTGGAATAGAAACAAAAGTAAATGCACTCTCTCTCTCTCTCTCTCTCTCTCTATATATATATATATACATATATATGTATATATATATATTTTTTTAAGGTGAGCTTAATTAAAAGAAGGTAGCTCTTCAGTGCCTAAGGGAGATCATAAGTGTTGGATAATCCCCTGCCTTAGCATTCCTGTGACTCTTGGGAGTTGTTGAATAAATATCATAGCTCTTTCACAACTCAGGTGGAGTAATCCTGAGGTGTGTGTTTTGCTCTTTCCTTAGAGTTTACCTGTGGAAATAAACTTCAGTTGCTCACTGTGGTAGCTGGCATCTCCACTGGCTTCCTTCCCTTTCCATGACTACTCTCCTATTATCTCCTGCACCTCCCAAACAAAATACGTGCATTCAAATCCTTGTATCAAGGTCTGTTTGAAAGGCGGCTTCAAACTAAGACCACTAATGCTTTTGTTTCTTATTTCTCTAATGAAACGGAATCAATCAGAAAAGGTCTTTCACATGCTCTCTCCATCACATTCACCATCCTAACTGCAGATGACTCTGTATGGTTCTCTACTGCATAACAAAAAGGGGGGCATCACTCCCGGTATAGTTGGTGAATAATCCTCAGAACTTATCTTGTTTGACACATCAGAAACATTTAACATTAAACTTATTCTGACTGCAAAAAACTTTATTTAACTTCCCAGGTATCACACTCTCTGGGTATTTCTTTCACCTAACTGCTACTTTAGTTTCCTTTGCTAGTCCCTCATCTCCTTGAATTCTCACACTGGAATACTGCAGAGCTCAGTTGTTTGTCATCTTATCTTCTCTGTCTACACTCAGTCTCTCGGTCATCTCCATTATTCCAGTGAGTCAGACTAAAATCCTGGTGTGATTCTTGATTTTTTCTTTCTTTTACACCCCACACATTGTATTTGAGCAAATTCTGTTGACTCTGCCTTCCAAATATATCTAAAATACAGTTGTTTGTAGATGTTTTACCCTTGGCTAAACTGTTTGCTAGTCTATGAAATGTATGTTGTATATTTGCTCATTTTTGAGGTGTTCCTACAAATAGTATTAAAACTACATTGTCTGCATTATGAAATCTTCAATGAAACTGGCCTATTTTGGAAAAATATGCCTGTTAGAATACCTATCAGAAAGGAAAGCATATTATAATTTCAAAGCTTCAAATATCACTCACTCTTGGGAGGGGAGGAGTCTATAATTTAAATGCCACTTAGTCACTTTGGACTTAAAATTATTACATGCATAGGAAACTAACTTCTTTATAAGTGGAGTTACAAACTCCAAAGAATGCTAACAATGGTTACTTCTGAGTTGGAAGTGGAAGTTGAGGGTGATCTTTTTCTTTTTTCCTTTCATATACTTGTGTAATGTTTACATTGCTTATCATGTGCATGTGTTACTTTTATAACAAAAAAAACAATGAGTAAAGCTATCCAAATGATCTTTGTAAAAGAGTATTATTAAGTAGGAGACTTGCCCTAAAAGATATAAATAATTTTTACAAAGCCAATATAATTAGTATAGTCTTGCTAGAATATTTATGGAACATATTAGAAATATGAGAAAAAGCCTTAGTAGTTAAAATAATTCAGAATATGACAAATGCATAGTATAATGATTAAGAACACACATTTTTAGAGCCAGAGTAATTGGGTCCAAGTTCTGGATATGCTTATTGGCTGTGTGACCTCAGGCAAGTTACTAAGCTTCTCTATGTCTCAGTTTCTCATAGGTAAGGTAGGGATGATAATAGGCTTACCTCATAAGGTGGTTGTGAGGATTAAATGAATTAACATATAGGTATAATACTTTGAAAAATGACTAGTATTATATAACATTTAGCTATTAACAGAAATCAGAGACATGCTGAATCTATATATGTGTATATATGTGTGTGTATATGTACGTGTGTGTATAAAATCTTAAAAGCGATGTCTTTCTTAAAATCTACCAACACTTTCAATAAGATTAATAATGAGAAGCAATGAGGCTCACTATTTGACACTTACATTCAATATTGTAATAGTTGTATTAGGCAATGCAAATGGATAAAATAAATCAATTTCAGGCAGAGGAATGTGTAGGGAGGTTGTAAAACTATCTCTATTTGCACATGATATGATAGTATATCAAAAAGAAAATCAATAATGAAACTAAAACCATGAACAATGTACTATTAGGAAGATATAAAATTAGCATACAGAAATCAATATACTTCACATACACAATAATCAGTTATAGGAATGATGGTAGGAAAACATTCACTTAAGACAACAAAGAAGATTAAAATTTTGGAACAATAAGAAATGTGAAAACAAAGAAAATTTTAAACATTCCTCAAAGACAGAAAAGAGTAAACAAATGAAACAACATTTTTTATTCTCGGGTAGGATGACTTAACCTTTTAAAAATGTTTGTTCTCCCTAATTTTTAAATTAACACAATCTAAAAAAAATACCAACAAGCTGTTTTATGGAATTATTCAACTTGATAATAAAAATCATATGGAAAAACATACATGCAAAGATAGCCAGGAAAGAATTGAAGAAAACTAAGTGGGGGACCTGGCCTTACCAGACATTAAAACTTACGGGCATCTTGTTCCCTGCACCTGGCCACGGGCGATAGTGGTTTCAGTAATGAGCTCCCAGAAAGACAACATGCCTCATTCCAGGCCTCCAGAGCACCAAAATATTAATACATTTAGCTTCAAAAATGACAAGTTGAATAAGAGTGTTCAGACCAAGAAAATTAATGCAAAACTTCATGATGGAGTATGTCCGCACTGTAAAGAAGTTCTTGAATGGCATGTAAAATACAGCAAATACAAACCATTATCAAAACCTAAAAAATGTGTTAAGTGTTTTCCAAAGACAGTGAAGAATTCTCATCACATAATTGTTATTGAAACCACAAGGGGGTTTTGGTCTAGGTCATGTTGCTAATTGCACAAAGATCCAATTATTAAAACAACTAAGATTGCCAAGGAAGAAGTGAATTTTTTATATGAAAGATGTCTTGTCAGGAGAACAGGAGAAGCTGCCTCAAATTCCACTACCCCAGCTAACAGAGATCATGGGCTTTTAAAAGAGGGGCTACATGTGTTCGGGCAATTTGTGGAGGATGGTGAGTAATCAGGAAGTCTGCCCTGGGGCCTTTATTAGGTCATTAAATATGAAATGTCTGATTTCAAATCAAAAGTGTAATTTATTATATCTCAAACAAGAAGCAGTACAATTAATCAAAGTATGTGCCTAAACTATTAACACAGTTTTGTGATCTTAATGGTAGCTGGTTTATGCCAGCAGTGAAGAAGCCTGGAGAGCTAGTGGCGATGAAATCACGAAAGGCATTTTCCATAGCTTGTTGCAAATAGAGTATTTTTCCTTGTAAGATGTGGTCTAAAGCCTGGAAGAAGTGGTAGTCAGTTGGTGCAAGGTCTGGTGAATACAGTGGATGACAGGGTTTCCAAGTCCAGCTTCTGCAGTTTGAGCAGAGTTGTTTGTGCAAGAGGATTGGCCTGTCTCTATTGACCAATCTTGGCTACTTAATTCATGCAGAACCCATCTATCCAGCTTCTTTACCTTGCGGATTTGTTTCAAATGGTCCAGTATTGTTGCAATAGTGATGTCAAACCTTGCTACTAACTTACGCATAGGTTGAAATGGATTCGCTTCCACTACAGCTTTCAGCTTGTTATCAATCTTGGTCTCAGGTCACCCTTGTGGCTCATTTTCAAGATTAAAATCACTAGAATGGAACTTCTCTTTTTTTTTTTAACCACCAGATACAAATTTTTTTTAATATTGCTGAATTTACATTTTACATGGACTGGGAAAATACATCCTATGGACCTTATTTCTGTGCATACAGGTGTTTCCTTCAATGAAATTGTAACCAAGACCAAAATTCTCCAAACAAAAGGGGACAGGTTTTTTACATACACTGAATAATTTGGGTTATGTTTCCAGTGCTATTTAAAAATATACGGTAACAGTATTTTACATATTATATTGGAATATTTTTGTAACTATGAAGAGGAATCTATGAGAAAATCCCCCAATATGAAAATGTTTTCCTAGAATTGAATTTGGTCATCAAGGACCCTACTCAGTAGAGTCCAATTTGCATTCATCTAATTTACCCTATTAGTCAAATATGCACATAAGCACAAATGCATATGCACACCTTTTAGAAATGCCACCTATTGGGTAAATATGACTCAATTCCTGAAAAATATCATTCCAATAAATATCATGCAATTCCCTACTTCCATTGTTTTGCTCATGCTGCCACGCCGGTCTAGAATGTCCAGCTGCTCACCTTCTCTTCCCTTCCCTGTCCAACCTTTGAGATCCTTCTTGAATGTCACCTCCCATGCTTAGTATTTCCTCATGTCTCTGTTGAAAGAAATCCCTTCAGAGTCTCACCTTATGGTTTATCTGCTCTACTGTTTTGGAGCTCTGGCATGTGGGGGGGGGAGGAGTGGTAGGGGCAATGTATGTAACCCTAACAATATTTGTACCCTCATTACATGATGAAATAAAAAAAAATAACACATTATACCAGAAGCTGACATACGAACTGCAATTTTAGATGAATTTCTTTCCAATAAAATTTGCTGTAAATTGGTTAAGGTTTTTCTGAGGAACAATAATGTGTTCAATTTTGTTTTATAAGGAGATATTCTATTATTTTGCCAGGCAGAATTTACTCCCAAAGTTAGTGTTCAATTAAAAATATAGCATCTTCAGCTTGGGATACAATATCTTGATTTCCTTTTCGTCATGGAATTTATTAATATATAAATGTTCACCTAAGTTAAGTTTATCTAAGGCCTTGTGTAAAATTGGTTAAGTCAGGAAATCTTCCTCAAAGTATTAAAAACACTCTCTCCCTCTTGAGGAACCTGAAGAAACAGAAAATGTTACATAATAAAAACAAGCAAGTACTAAATACTAGGCAAAATAAGGAATTCAAAAGTGAGTAGGATATATGTCCTGCCCTTAAAGGACAATAGAACTAAACCAAAGCAGACACAAGCAAGGCCCAGAACGGAACTTCTCAAACCATCTCGACACACTGTGCGTTCATTAGCCACATCCTTCACAAACACTTCTTTGATATTTTGAGCTGCAATGGTTCCACAACGAAACTCTTATTCAAAAATGGCGCAAGTTTTTGACTTATCCATGGTTTCACAAAAATTGCTCTAAAAGACTTTTGAAAGACAATCACAAACCAAAACATGTGTTCAAGAGACTGAGGATGTACCTTCACAATAAAAATAAAACAAGAAGTGTCAAAGTGAAATGTCAGAGATATCAACTGTAAAACTTAGTACTTAAGGAAATCAGACATTTCATATTTAATAACCTAATAGAATCTCAAGTCCTTTGTCTTGGAGAAAATTCACCATTTCTGGGAAACAACTTAAAAGGTCAAGGAGTTAGTTAAGGGAAAGAATTATTAAAAAAAAAAAAAACACATAAGGGTCATTGAAATTTGTTCATGGAGCCGGCTGGACTAGTTACATAATGTGCAGACCATGTGCCTATGAACTTGAAGTTTGTGCAAAATGTGGAATGACAGAAGATATTGTTATTCAATTCAGTAAAGAACAGAAAAAAAGAAAATATTGAAAATAATCTACGTTCCACATGTCGATATTTATATATATTTGTATATGTTGAAATGTCCTTGCTTTCTGAGATGAAGCCCTCCTGGTCATGGTGGATTATTTTATTGATGTGCAGCTGAATTTGGTTTGCTAGGATTTTATTGAGAATTTTTTCATCTATATTCATAAGAAATATTGGTCTGTAGTTTTCTTTTTTGTTGTGTCCTTTCCTGGCTTTGTTATCAAGGTGATATTGGCTTCATAGAATGAGTTGGGAAGGATTCCTTCCTTCTGGATGTTATACAGTAATTTCCACAATATAGATACCAGTTCTTCTTTGTAGTTCTGGTAAAATTTTGCTGTGAAACCATCTGGTGAGACTTTTTTTTTTGAAGATTTTTTTATAGCTCCTTCAATTTCATTACTTGATATGGTCTGTTCTGGAGTTCTATTTCTTCTTAATTGAGCCTAGGGAGTTTATGTGCTTCCAGGAATTTGTCCATTTCCTCAATATTTTCAAGTTTATGTGCATAGAGATTTTTACAGTATTCAGAGATGATATTTTGTATTTCTGTGTTATCATTTGTAATATCTCCTTTTTCATTTCTGATTAAGCTTATTAGGGTCCTTTCTTTTCTGTCTCTGGTTAATCTAGCAAGAGGCCTCTCAATTTTGTTTATCTTTTCAAAGAACCAAGTTTTTATTTTATTAATCTTCTGTATAAATCCTTTGGAATTGATCTTATTTAGTTCTGTTGTGACCTTAGTTTTTTTCTTTTCTTCTGCTGAGTCTGGGATTGGTTTGCTCTTCCTTTTCCAATTCTTTAAGATGATTCATTAGATTATTGATTTGTGTTCTTTCTGTCTTTTAGACATAGGCATCTAAGGCTATGAATTTTCCTCTTAGGACTACTTTTGCAGAATCCCACTGATTTTGGTAACTTGTGTCCCCTTTATCATTTAGTTTGAACAATCTTTTGATTTCCATTTTAATTTCCTCCCTGACCCAATAATGGTTCAGCAGTAGGTTGTTTAATTTCCATGACTTTGTGTAGAGTTGAGTGTTTCTTTTCAAATTGATTTATAATTTTAATCCACTCTGGTCTAAGATGATACATATTTATAATTTCTATTTTTAAAAAATTTGTTAAGACATGTTTTATGGCCTAGGATGTAATCAATTTTACAGAATGTTCTGTGAGCTGCCAAGAAGAATGTATATTCAGTAGTTTGGTGGTAGAATGTTCTGTAAATGTCTGTTAGGCCCATTTGTTCTAGCATCCTGTTTAAGTTTTTTTGTTTGTTTGTTTATTTTCTGTTTGGAGGATCTGTCCCATTCTTTCAGTGGGGTATTGAAGTCCCGGCTATTACAATGCTACTGTTTATGATTTTGTTTAGATCAAGTAGGATTTGCTTTATAAATCTGGGCACACCTATATTAGGTACGTTCTTTGTCTTTCTTTTGTGATTTGAAGTCTATGTTATCTGATATGAGAATGGCTACACCAGCTTTTGGTTTCTGTTTGCATGGAGTATTGTTTTCCATCCTGTCACCTTGAGTCTGAATGAGTGCTTGTGGGTTAGATGCATTTCTTTGAGACAGCAGATACTTGGCTTGTATTTTTTATCCATTTAGTCAGCCTGTGTCTCTTCGGTAGGGAGTTCAAATTCACATTTATTTTAAGAATTGATAAGTGGGGTAGATTTCTGTTCATACTATTGCATAGAACTTTATTACTTTGTTTTACCTCTTTAGCCATTGTGGTATCTGGGCTCTGAATGTTATCTTTTGGATGGTTTTACCCTGGTGGGTGTCTACTGTGTGTGGAATGGAAACTCAGAATATAGATCACTTTGAGCCACAAAGAAAATACATTTTTGCACACTTTACCTCTGTGTCCTAAGAAATTTGCATTTGTTCCTGGGATTTGGAGGGATATGTGTATAGAGAAGGGTAGCAGCATAGAGTTCACACTGATTTTCATCAGTGGATAATACAGTACCTTAGGAATATATATAACCAAAATTAGAGGAGCTGAGTAAACATGGAGCTTTTTTTCCTTCATCTAGCCAATATAGCTCACTATATTAAGTTTCACTGAAATTATTTATTCACCCAAAAATATTTTTAAGTGCATACTATGTATCAGCACTGTTTTAGAAGTTGCGCATATTTCCATGAGCAAACAGACAAGAAAGGTTCTGACCATAATGAAGAATGTATTTCAGGTGAGGAAGTGTGGTAAAACTATTAATTGATCCACATTATCTATTTTCCCTTCTTTCTGGAATACAGATAGATTATATTTCTAAAATATCTTACATTTATATGAACATGTGATTGAGTTCTAGCAAAGAAAGTGTAAATAAAAGTAAAGTGTGATAATTTGAGGTCTGGTCCATAACACTCTCCATATTTGTTGGTTCCCCAGTGCTCTTTCTCCTTTGGCTAATTGTATGCAGAAGACAATGAGGCTCTAGGGGAGTACAAGTCTACAAGACAGATGATGCCATTGAATAGACATGAGCCAACAGTAATATTTAAATAACCACCCGGGCCTGTTAGGTGAACAAGAAATAAAATTCTGCCTATTGAGATATCACATGTTTAGTTCTATTTTTATTAGTAAGCCTACTCTTAACTTCCACAGGGAGAGAGCCAATAACTAATAAACAAATGAATATGTAATGTGAAACTTTAATAAATTTTATTTTAGAAAACCTTTGGATTTATAGATTAATTCCAGACAGTAGAGAGAGTTTTTATATACCCCTGCAAAGTTTCCCCTATTATTAGCATCTTACATTAGTATATTTGTCACAATTAATAAACCAATATTGATATATTATTATTAAATAAAGTCCATACTTTATTCAGATTTTCCCCAATTTCCCCAAATGTCATTTTCCTATTAAGAATTCTATCCAGGAAGCCCTATTGCATTTACTTGTTATGTCTCCTCAGGCTTCTATTGACACTGACACCTTCTTAGACTTTCCATGTTTCTGAAATTCTTTACAAGTCAAGCAGTACTAGTCAGGTACTTTGTAGAATGCTCCTTAATTGTGATTTGTCTGGTGTTTTTCTTATTATTAGATTAACGTTTGGGGGAATGAAGATGACAGAGGTAAAGTACAATTCTCATGGTGATAGTATGCACCCTTCAAATGATGTGATGAGAATTTCCCCTTCAGGGAAGATTATTTATATAAATTATTGGAAATTTTTAAGCATGGAAGATTATTCTCTTCTCCATTTACTTATTTTGTAATAAGTAAAGGCAATCACTCAGCTATTTATCATCTCCATAGGTTTACATTTTTTATTTATTTATATTAGTATAGACTCATGGGTATTTATTTTATATCTTGACTTATAGTCTAATATTTATTTTGTTGCCCAAGTGGTTCCAAGCATAGGGCATTGGAAGGTCTTCTTTCAGTTGGTTTCAGTATTTCCTTGACATTTCCCCATCGTTGTGGGTTTTGTTGTTCTTTTCTTATTTTTTAGCACTTCCTTATTTTGTGGCACTACAACATTCTTCCAGCGCATCTTGTATATTTATTACCCCAGTTCTACAATCAATAATTTCTCCAAGGATTCTGGTTCCTTTTATTGCAGAATGATATTAGAAACCAAAATCTAGATGCTAGGCATGCTCATTGCTACTGGGGTTTTGTTCCTCTTAGGTTCTCTCAGGTGAGAGAGCAATAACATATGTATGTATGTATATACTAACATAAACACATATATATGCACACATATGTACACATAAAATATGTCTACATGTAAATATTTATATCTTATATTGAGCTAAACATGAATTGATACTGATATCTCCAACCCCAACCCTCATCAGTTATCAGAGAGATGATTATAGCCTCCTCCCTTTGCTTATCCCTAACCTTCCACTCCAACAGTGAGAAACCATTCACAATCCATTTACTTAATTGTCAAATTCCGGTATACTGTATAGTGTTCTAAGAATTGTTAACTTTTAGCCCTGTGGGAAACAATTTTATCAACTAAAGCAAAGTGCTTAAGTACAGTTTGTTTTGCTTTTAGTCTTACAGATTCTTCTCATTTCCAAAATTACTGAGATGAACACTTTATTTCCCTCCCCCTGCAGTGAGGTTGTTTCTTGTATTTGTAATACACTGAGATTCTTCTATCTTATTTGGCATTCTATTTTGGGATACTCTAACCTCTTGGATGATTTTTAAAATTTGATATATTAAGGTTTACTCTTTTGCTTTAAAATTTTATGGGTTTTCACAAATGCTTAATGTGGTGTATTATCCACTACAGTCTCATAAAGAATAGTTTCACTCCTTTGTAAATTCCCTGATTTAATCCCGCACCTCCTTGTACAGAAACCAAGGTAATCACTCAACTATTTACTGTCTCCATAGGTTTACATTTTCTAGAATGTCATATATTTGGAATAATATAGTATGTAACTTTTGCAGACTGGCTTCTTTCACTTAAAAATATAAATTTAAGTTTCACCCATTGCTTTTTATGTCATAACAGCTCATTTATTTTTTTCATTGAACATTAATCCATTGTTTATCCATTCACCTATTGAAAGATATCATGGTTGCTTCTAGTTTTTGGTGACTATGGAGAGTATCATAATTTTCTGATTATGAATAAAGCCTCTATAAATATTCACATGAATTTATTTTGTGGACATAAAATATCACATCAGTTGGGTAGATACCTAGAAACATGATTACTGAATTGGATGGCAAAAACACATTTAGTTTTGAAAGATAATGGAGTAGTCTATAAATGTCAATTAGATTCAGTTCATTGATAGTGCTATTCAAGTCAATTATATCCTTTTTTTTTTTTTTTTGAGAAAGAGTCTCACTCTGTTGCCCTGAGTAGAGTACAGTGTCATCATTGTAGCTCACTGCATCCTTCAACTCCTAGGCTCAAGCCATCCTCCTGCTTCAACCTCCTGAATAGCTGGGACTATAGGCACACGCCACCAAAACACCTGGCTCATTTTTTCCTTTTTGGTAGAGACGGCGTCTCACTCTTGCTTAGGCTGGTCTTGAACTCCTGATCATAAGTGATCCTCCTGCCTCGGCCTCCCAGAGTGCTAGGATTACAGGCGTCACCCACCGCACCCAGCCTATATCCTTATTCAGTTTCTGTCAGCATGATCAATCAATTACTGATGGTGGGGGGAGTTTGTGTATACTGATGAAATTGCCAACTTTAAGAGATTTGTTTATTTCCCTTTCAATTCTATTAGTTTTTGCCTCAGGTATTTTGATACTCTGTTATTAGGTACATATGTGTCTAGGATTGCTATGTCTTTTTAGAGAATTGATCCCTTTATCATTGTGTAGTATACTTTTTATCACTGATTGCTTTTCTTGCTCTGAAGTCTGCTTTTTAAATTCATATAGTTACTACAACTTTCTTTTGCTTAGTATTAGCATAGTATATCTTTCTTCATTCCATTATTTTTAACCTACAGGGCTCTTTATATCTAAAACAGATTTGCTGTAGAAACATATATTTGGGTCTTCTCATTTTATCTACTCCAATAATTTCTGCATTTTAACTGGCATATTTGAACCACCTAAATTTAAAGTGATTACTGAGGGTGGGCACAGTGGCTCACGCCTGTAATCCTAGCACTCTGGGAGGCCGAGGCGGGTGGATTGCTCAAGGTCAGGAGTTCGAAACCAGCCTGAGCAAGAGAGAGACCCCGTCTCTACTAAAAATAGAAAGAAATTAATTGGCCAACTAAAAATAGATACATAGAAAAAATTAGCCGGGCATGGTAGCATATGCCTGTAGTCCCAGCTACTCGGAAGGCTGAAGCAGGAGGATTGCTTGAGCCCAGGAGTTTGAGGTTGCTGTGAGCTAGGCTGATGCCATGGCACTCTAGCCCAGGCAACAGAGTGAGATTCTGTCTCAAAAAAAATATTAAATAAATAAAGAGATTATTGATACATTTAAATTAATATCATGGATTAATATCAAATGCATTTGTAACTAATTTTATTCATTGACAGTCTTCTTTTTCAGCTTCTAGTTTTAATTGAACATTTTATGTGATCATATTTAATCTATTCTCTAGGTGTAGCAATTATTATTAAATAAAGCAGTTTCCCTAGAGTTTAAAATATACTTTTTAGCTAATCCACGTCAACCTTCAAATAATGCCATTCTACATTACATGTGGTGCCAGTACCTAACAGAGTATCCCCAATTCCTCTCTCCTTTTCCTTGTGCCATTGCTATTATTCATTTCACTGATCGGCATAATAAAATCATTCGGTACATTGTTAGTCTTATTAAATAATTATATTTTAAATCATTTCAGAATAAGAATAATGAAAGGTTTTATTTTACCATCATTTATTACTTCTTCAACTCTTCATTTCTCTAGGTAGATCCAAGTTCCTGACTTATATCATTTTCCTTCTGCTTGAAGAAAATCTTATAACATTTTTTTTGCAGAACAAATCTATAGGTGACGAATTACTTCAGTTTTTGTTTGTCTGAGAAAGTCTTTATTTCTCCTTCACTTTTGAAGAATTATATTACCGGGTATTGTATTGTGGGTTGATGGTTTGTTTCTTTCAACACTAAATGTTTTACTCCACTGTCTTCTGACTTGCATGGTTTTTAAGTAGAAGTCTGCTATAATTTTTATTCTGCTTTCTATATAAGCAATATGTATGTTCTCCCCCACCTTCTTTCAAGTTGTTTTCTTTGTATTTGGTTTTCTGTAATTTGAAGATGATCTCTCAATGTTTATTACTTCTGGTATTCATTCTTCTTCGTGTTCTCTGAGCTCTCTTAGTCTTTGGTGTATTTCATTCATCTTGGCTAGTTCTTGTTTACAGTATGTGAAATATTTCTTGTGCCCAATTCTCTCTAATTATGCATGTATTACATTTTTGGAAATTGTCCCACATGTCTTAGATGTTCTGTTTATTTTTTTTCCTTTGCATTTCAGTCTGGGAAGTTTCTATTGACTTCTGTTCAAGCTCCCTGATTTTTTTGTTCATCTTGTCCAATCTACTGATAAGCCTATCAAAGGCAGTCTTTGTTTTACAGTGTCTTTCATTTCTAACATTTCCTTTTGATTTTTTTCTTAGAGTTTTCATCTCTCTGCTTAAATTATACATCTGTTGTTACATGCTGTGTATTTTTCCCTTAACTTATAAATCATAATTATCATAAATTCTCTGTATAATAAGCTCAACAACTCTGTGAAATCTGAACCTGTTTCTAATGCTTTGCCTGTCCAGATCATGTTTTCACTTGCCTTTTAGTGTGGCCTTGTATTTTTTTGGTATTGTTGTTGAAGGCTGGGCATAGTGTCTTAAGTAATAGGAACTGAGATAAATAAGCCTCTAGTATGAAGATTGATGGTAATATGGCTAGAGATTGTGGTGTGTTTAATATTTGCTATAGTTGTATGTGACTATAACTATTCCTCTAGTGTCCTTATTTTTATCTTCACTCTTGTCTTGGTCTTTCCTAAGTAATAATTCTTAAAGAGATTCTGTATATTGTAACTGTTTCAGTTGTAATCACTATGATTATACTGTATTTCTGCTATTATGGTGGTAAGATATGGAGAAGTGAAAGAGTTTTATAATTTTGTAGTTCAATCTCAGCTTTTAGTGAGCCTGTGTCTTTGGCCTATGACCTTAACAAATATTTTTTATTGCATAAATTGTTTTTAATTTTGCTTTTTACGCCCCCAAATTTAAGTGAGACAGAAGTCCCATGGCTCTGGGACAAGGTTCTGGCAAAGTCTTTACCCTTAGAGAGTAGGCATTTGTTATGGAGAATGCTCTGTAGAAATTTACAAAGATTATTCTTTCCTTCCCCTTCCTTGGGGAGATCTTCCTTGAATCTTAAACTGTGAGAATCTGGTGGAATTCCTAGACATAAAATCCATGAAAATATAGGTTCTCCTCTAAGATTGCAGCCCCTAGGACATTTTCATTATCACACTATGCCACATTCAGTCTCTAGCAATTTTTCAAAATTACCATTTAAGTGTTCCTACTAGTTTATGGATTACAATAGTTTTCACTCCAGGTAAGCAGATCTCGGCTATAACTCTCTGGATTCACCTGTGACTCCACGTTTTGGGCTAATGGTTCCATGTAAATTCAGTTTTATAATGGGTCCAAGGAAAGTAACTGATTTTTAGTTTTCCCAGCTTTTTCTTATTGTAATATAAGAACTGGAGCTATGACTTCTAAGCTCTTTACATGTTTGAGCTGAAACCGAAGTCTCCCTCAGGTCAATCTTATTAATAATACCAACTGATATGAAGTGAAAACACCATCTATTGATGACTACCTTTATATTTTACTGTCCCACATCCATCTACTACAGATGGTCGGGATTAAAATAATGGCCGCAATTCAATTTTTTCTTCCTCATTTTCCTCCTTTCTGAGATATATATGGAGGACTTCACCTAGTTTGCAATTTCAATCTCTGTTACACTGAGCAATATATTCAAAACTACAGTATGCTAAAAATTTTAGCATCAATGACTCAATTATACATATTTTATAAAATAGTCTTATTTTATTATGAACTCTCTCCATTAAAGTACAACATATAAATATAGACAAGAAAGAAACTGGTAAATTTGTAAATAGTACAAATTGAGTCTGCTATTTAGTAAAATTTTTAGCATTGTAACAAATATAGAGCTAATGTTTTCTGCCCATTTTTTCTAGTTTGAATTTTTCTAGATTAAATTATGTTTACTACCTTGCCTTTGTTTTCTATACAGGCAGTCTCTGGGTTATGGAAGACCTGACTTATGGCATTCCATACTTGCAAATGGTCTCCCATGGTTCCCTATAAGGATACTTTTTAATTAAATAATTAAATTAATAATTTGCGAACTAGTTTCTTCTGTGCATGTAAACAAATCTACATGGCACAAGTGGTTTGATGACAGAGCACCTTTAAGGTAATGGCTAGTTTCATTGTTTATACAGTTGCTTATGCACAGCATCATTTTCTTCTTAACTTTTTTACTTGATTTTATGAGTCTGTGTTTACCTTTATGACCACACCTCCAAAGTGAAAGTCCACTGCAATTCCAGGTGAGCCTACAGTAAAGAAGAGGAAGGTGATTACAATGGAAATTAAAGTAGAAATAAGTGTGTAGAGAAACGCCAGATGCCATCATTCATTGGGAAAGCATTAGGCTTCAGTCACTCAACTATTGAAACAACTATAAAGGATAAAGTGAGAACAATGGAACATGTGAAAGGCAATGCTCCAATGAAAGCATCAATTATTACTAAGCAGAGTAGTGGATTAATTATTGATATGGAAAGGTTATTATTGATTTGGTTAGAAGATCAATATAAGAATAACATTCCTATTAGCCAAGCATTGATGTAACATTAGGTGAGTGTAACCTTTAATATTCTTTTTTTAAATTTCTCCTGTCTCGTATCTAAACTTTTTGTATGAGTTTGTTTTATGTTCTGTTTGTTTGAATTAAAATAAAGAGCATGATATTTTCTGTTACTTATTACAGTACAAAGGTACTATTATTATTATTATAGTATTACACTGTATTATTACCACATATGAGCCATTATAGTATTACTGTTTTTATTACAGGATATGTGCTGTTAATCAGGGATCCAAGTTACATACAAATTGGACCTAAAGACATTCTCAGGAACATATCCTGTCCATAACCTGGGGACCACCTATATTTAGTTTTGAAATTTAAAAAATTAATCATGTTACAATTTGTCCAATTTATATAAACTACTCAAATTTTTTGAAGGAAGACTACTTATAGCCCTGGTATAAAGTCAATGACAGTGTCTCACCTGAAATAAGCAGATAATGGAACAGGTGAAATTATATCCCAATGATTTTCTCAGTCCTTATGCCAAATGTTTGCATACAGATATGGGTACAGAGTAGAATTTCTTTTACTTTAATAATGGCAAAAAGTCAAAGCCAATTATAATACATTTAGTTCCTAAGGTGTGTGATTGGTAACACTGAAGGAATCCAGATTGTATCACCTCAAAATATGCCTTTCTGACATAAAAATTATTTTTGAGCTAAAGATGATTAAGAAGCAGCAACCAGAGGAAAATCTCTATCCTCTGCTTCTCGTTCTAAAGACAGTATATAAACTCTCCTTTACTGGAAATAACTCTTATCAGCCCAAAGATGAGAGCAGAGGAATCTGTAAACAAACTTTACTCCTTTAGTTTCTTCCCATATACTGTATTTGCCTTCCGACATTTTCCCACATTTGGAAACCTAAAGCTATATTCCTTTGTCTTGTCATTTCTTTACAAATGTTTTCTTTGTGAAGATGCTATAGAAGCCATAGTTCTAAGCCAATGCCTTGAGTTGCCTTGCATCGAGGTTTCTTTTATGTGATGTGTACTGTATGCCTTAATAAAGTTGTTTGTTTTTCTGTTGTTAATCTGTCTTTTGTTACAGTGGTCTGTCCTTAAGGAGCTAGGAAATTTCACCCTAAAACATCACTCACTGGTATAAAGAATAGTTTTAATTAAAGGCCCTTTTAGATCAAAAGTCATTGGAAAGGGATTTCTTCTGTTTGCATAAACTGGACTGACCCATTAAAAGAACAATCAACTTCCCTTCCCATCCCTGTTATCTCACTATATTGCAGGAAAGAAAATCAGGAATGCAAACCAGTCTTGGCCCAAATCATTGTAAATATAATACCTATCTCTTAGGTTAATTTATAAATCAGTCAGTTTCCCCCATCCATTCATTCTCCCAAGTCTCTATTCATCCTCCCTAGCAATCATTTATTGCCCCCAAACAAAATACCTATATGCCTCATCTACCCCTCCCTCTAAAATGGAATGTATAAAAATATGTGGACCCCACTGGGATATTGGGTAATCACTCTGTGATTCTGTGTCCAGTAAATAAACCTCTTCCTCTTACTAATCTGCCTTAAATGTGAGTTGATCTTTCAGCTAACTTTTGGAGGAAAGGGGAAGTTTCCCCCTCACCTCCATAGTCCCAACTACACAATTATCATGGTTGAGGAGAAGTTATATTTCTTTTTCAACAACTTAAAATTTCTAGGAGAAAAACATATATGAGAATAAACTCAAAACATAAGAAGAGCAGTAGCTGCCTCAAATATCAAATTAAAAGGGTATTTCTAAAACATGCCCAAAATATCTCAACTTCTTCCTTGCAAACTTGCTACCATTAATTTTAGGAATTTTATCTTGAGAATCCATACCTGTGAAGTATATGTAATTTGGCTGTGACATGGATATCCCTGGGCCACTCCTTTCTTGACTCATTCCTCAGGACTGAGATTGTTTAAGTTGGCAAGATCATGCTACTGTTACAATACTGAAATATTTCCCCACGGGTTAGCAAATAACTGATTCCTCAAGCCCCTTGAGTGTTACCTCCCACCACAAATTTACCCTGCCTGCCTAGTCCCACCAGTTGGATTTCCAGATCTCCTTATGATTCATATGATTCAACAACTACTTATATGTAATCCAGTATAGAGTCCTCCACAACTCTGTTTCTGTAGGCACCTCAAAGTCAACCTTTATCTTCTGGATCTGCTATTGTGTCTCTCAATTCCCACTCAAATCTACTTTCAGCAACGACTATGGTGTCAATTCTTGACCCTTCAGGCTTAATGTTTTCACCTATAATTTCCCACACTCAGAAGTAAAATCAGATGAGAGGATATGTTTGGAGGCAGTCATATGCCCAAAGAAGACCAGCTCAAAGACTATGTCAAAACAGTGAGTCTCAAAAATCAATGTACATATTGAACCATCTGTGGATCTTGGTAAAATGCAGATTCTGATTCAGAAGGTCTGAGATGGGACTGAGATTCTGCATTTCTAAAAAGCTTCCAAGTTCTATTTCTGGTCCGAAGACAATATTTTAAATAATGATGCTTAAAACCGTGGCCAAATTAGCATATATTAGATCACCAAAGATAATCTAGCAATTCCTGCTCATTTCAGGGAAGGAAGAACAAGATGTATATACACGTTTGTGTGGCAGGAGATGACGGGGTGAATTTAGAATATTTGATTTCAACAATGTGCTCATTGTGTCACTTCTGCATCTTCATACTCAACTTTCTACATTGAGGCAGGTGCATATTTTGAATGTCTGTTGAACATTTTTACCCAGATGTCTCCAAAACAGCTCAAATTTAGTATGTCCAGAATTTAAAATTTTCTTCTTTGTGTATTTCCAAATAGAAGTTCAACCTTCACCAAGCATCTAGTAAGCCTGAATGGAAATCTAATTTTTTCTAGACTATACCCTCACCCTCTTTCACAACATATCTCTAATCAGTCACTTCTGGGATGTTTCTCAGATTCACCACTTCTTTCCATTCCCACTGGCAACACTTTAGATCATACTCTTACGGTTTCACAACAGGAATAATGTAAAAACCTTGTATCTATTTGCACTCACTTTCTCCTATAATTAATGACCAATAGCTCAAACTATCATTCTGAAATTACTAATATTTTACTTTAGGAAGAAGAAAGTTGAGCCCAGAAAAAATTAGTTGAATGCAAAAGGTACTAAAGAATAAAGAAATTAGTAAATGTGTATGTATGTTAATTTAAGCTAGCATTGACTGTGAAAACCACTCTTCATAATTGCTACTTTGGTGAATGTTTAACCAGCAGGAACTAAAATACTAAAAAAGAATAAAATACAAGCTAATATAAGGTAGGAGGAGTCTTATCTGGGATAAAATGCCAGAAGATTTTTCTGTAATTTACAAGGAGCCTAGATAAGTATGGAGATAGATAAAACAAGATTTGCAAAATGTGGATAATTATTTAAGCATAGAGAGTATTACATGACAGGTTATTAAACCAATCTATCTGATCTTTGCTAGCTTGAATATTTCTATAATAAAATTTAAAAACAAAAATTAAAAATTAATAAAGAAGAAAAAACACCCTAGATAGATACACTCTAAAAGAAAGTTGGTGCAGCAAAAATAATATCAAAATAGACTTTTAGATTAAAGGCATTTTAAAAGATAAAGAACATGCATCTTTACATAACAATCACAGGGAGCATTTCACTAGGAAGATATAAAATCTTGGCCCTGTATTCATTAAAGAATATAGCCTAAAAATTTATAAATAAAAATGATTATACATATATGCAGACCAGTCCCAGTCATACTGGAAATTTTTAACACCTTTCCCAGACATGGAATGATTGAGCACACCAATAATTTATAACACTATAAAATATTGGAACAATTCCATTAACCAGTCTACTCTAGTGGATATATTTAAAACTCTGCCCCCCAACAATTTGAAAATATCCAATATTTTCAAGCATACATAGACTATTTCTAAAATCTGGCCACACAACAGTCCAAAAAACAGTTTTCAACAGATACCAAAAAGAAATACTATGCTGACCACATTCTATGACCACAATGTAATAAAATTCAGAATCAGAAAAATGAGTAAAATTGCATATGTTTAGAAATTTTCAAAAAGCCACTTTTCAAATTAGTGGATCAAAGACAATATCAGAAAGGAAGTGAGTACATAATCAGGAGTAAATGATAATGAAAAAAACTACATATAGCCTGTGAAATGCAGCTAAAGTACTACTTAGCTAATGGACTTTATTACCTCTAAATTGTTTCTATTCCTGTTGCTGCACAAAATAAATTTTTGTTCTTTCTGTGAATATTCATTTTACTGGTTCCATCATTCCTATGTGATCTGACCTCATTTCTATTTTTTTTAGGAATTTTTTATTTACATAAATTTAGAAAAAGACCCACAGACCCAGACAAACATGAATTTTATAAATTGTAGTTTACTCTGTCATCATCCATGTTATGGGCTGAATTGTATTCCTCTAAAACTCATATGTTGCAATCCTAACCCCCAGTATCTCAGAAGGTAACTATTTGGAGACAAAGGCTTTAAAGAAGTGATTAATTCAAAATGAGGCTGTCAGGGTAGGGCCCTAATCTAATATGACTCAGGTCCTTATACGAAGAGGAAGGGACTCCAGGAATGTGTATCTACAGAGGGACAATCATGTGAAGAAGCAGCAAGAGTCAGGCATCTACAAGCCAAGGCGAGAAGCCTCAAAGGAAACCAACCCTGCTAGTACCTTGATCTTGAACTTGCAGCCTCCAGAACTGTGAGAAAATAAACTTTTGTTGTTTGAGCCACCTAGTTTGTGGTATTTTGCTATGGCAGCCCTGGAAAACTAATACAATCCATTTGGACCCACCTTTTCTTTATTAAATGGTGAGAAATAGTCCTGTTTACAATGAAGAGAAACTTTCCCAAATTAGAGAGTTAGTGATTTATGAAATTACTTAGGGGCTACCTCATAATTTTTGTTAATAACTTTTATTAGTGGCCAACAAAAAGGTGCCTTTGACATCATAGCTGGCTCAAGCATCCTTCTGAGAGAAGTAAAATTATAGGTACTTTGAGTTATTTATCTTTTGTTGAGCAAACATAAACTTTTGTGTGTGATTAATCCACTTTCATCCTTTAGTAATTGTGGGCCTATGGAATCAAAATTCATTAAGCTTTCTAGGGATCCACAAAAAAGCATTTATTCTTAGAGATATTTGATACTTAACTAAAGAGTAATTCTGGGAGGTTTTAGGATGTGTTTAAATAATTTGATTATATGTTTCAAGGGATAAGATTAGTTAAATAATAACCTAAAGTTAGTTAACTTTATTAGTAAAAACTTTTAGGAACGAGGGGTATTGGAAAAGGGTTTCAGATGGAAGAATAAATAACCTTGAGTGGCCTTTTCTCATGTGTGAATAAGTCCCTCTGTTAGTTATTGCCCATTCATCAAATGAAGTTATTATGTGTATGCCATAAACATGGGATGGATCCATTAAAAGAGAACCTCTACTGCAAATTTTATCAATTAGCAGCTTAATTATGATTCTGTTATAGAAAAAACAACAGTTTATAATCTTAAGTAGGGCCCTGAGCCTTTTTGTACTCTGTAAATCAAGTAAGAAAATTGAGTAAGTCTGGGCCCTTGAAAGGAAATATCAGTAAAGGGCAATTCACACATACTTGTAAAAATGCAGGCTTTTGGGTCCATTCATTCTTCCTCCATGGACTATTGACTATAATAAACCAGAGATGAATCAATTTAAAAAAAATAAAACTCCTATTCATCATAGGAGTGAAAACACAATACTTAATAATGAACATATGACTATTTTCCCCATTTACTGGCAGTAGGGCTTATTATCTGAAGTCTAACATACAGAATCATACATTTAGAAAGGACACTAGAAGTCAGTTAGTTCAGTTGTTCCCAATAATAGGATTGTCTGCATTAGAATTCCTAAAGAATTTTAAAAAATATATAGACTTGCCTGTTGCATTCCATACCCACAGAATCAGACTTTCTGGATGTGGAACACTGAAATCTGAGTTTTAAGCGAGCATCACAAGTGACCTTAATGGGAATTTAGGTTAGAAACTGAACTAGTGTAACTTTCAACAGAATATAAAAATGTCTTCTATAATAGAAGTTGGTACACTTTTTCTATAAAGGACCAGATAGTAAATATTTTAGACTTTGTAGGGCATACAGTCTCTATTATGCCTGCTTAGCTCTGCCACCATAATAGGAAATAGTACACAAACAATAAAGAAATGAATGAGCATGGCTGTGTCACAATAAAACATTTATAAAAACAGAGCATAAATGGAGTAAAAATCTCTGAAAATTCTCTCCTCCATAAAATCAATGAGAAAACAAGCAGAAATCATCTTTCTCAGAACGATGAAAATTCACCAATACCTTGCAGCAATCTGAAGAATGTTTATTCAAGAAAACCCCAGTGAGAATGGCCTATATCAAGAAATCCCAAAACAACAAATGCTGGCGAGGATGTGGAGAGACAGGAACACTCTTACACTGCTGGTGGGACTGCAAATTAGTGCAGACTTTGTGGAAAAGAATTTGGAGATACCTCAAGCAGCTAGCAATAGAAATACCATTTGACCCAGCAATAGCATTGTTGGGCATCTACCCAAAAGAGCATAAGTAATTCTATTATAAAGACATCTGCACCCGTATGTTTATGGCAGCACAATTCACTATTGCACGGTCATGGAAACAACCCAAGTGCCCGTCAATTCATGAGTGGATAACTAAAATGTGGTATATGCTCACAATGGGATATTATTCAATTCTAAGAAACTACAGTGAGCTAACACCATTTATGCTATCCCGGATTAAGCTTAAGCCCGTTATCCAAAGTGAAGCGACACAA
>VBSM01003151.1:8881861-8899678 GCA_008086735.1 Cheirogaleus medius | reverse complement strand
AAGCTTTCTGGCATTTTACCTTGCCCTATTCCCATCTTTTCCTCTTCCAGCTCCACAGTAGCCTTAAAAACCAAAAGCTCTCAATCTTGGTGAAAACAATCTTCCAGCCGGGGGTGCAGAATGGAGTTGAAGCCCCTTCAAAGTTTTATCCCAGAGAATTGTTATTATTAAACCTCTTTCGTGGTTACCTGAAAGACCCCACTTTCAAAGCAGTTTTTATTTGATCAGACATGGAGCTTACCCAGTGTGAAAAGATGTTTCCCTAGAGACATTTGTTCCAAAAAAGTGAAAAATAGAGGAAATTTATTAACTTCACATCTGCCTGAGATAAGCCATCCAAAAAGCTTAAAAAGAAAATCTAGGAATCAAGATGACCAAAGAAGCTCGGATGTGTTCCTGGAAATGTAGAAGGCCATACTTCTCGTGTCCTTTCTAAATGTATGATTCTATATATGTCCAAGAAAGATATGAGAACACACCATAAGCTCTCACTTCTGCCTAACCTCAAGGCATTACACAACCAAGAAGTGAAGGATAAATTAGAGCTTTCAATTGCATGGCTGAGTTTTCAATGTGAGTCCAAACATGCACAAAGGGCCCTTTGGCAAAGACTGGGAGAATTATTGTTTCCCCATGACCACTAAAATACTTGAGGGAAAACTTTGATGGCCATACACAATAAAGAATACAGACTTCATGAATCAATTTAGAAAAGTAACTCAATAAACAAATAACAGCAACCAACAGCAACAGACATTGACTGGGGAGTGAAGAAAATCTGTGATTACCAGAGTTGCTACATTAGATTATTTGAAAAGTCAAGTTTTCAACAACAACAAAACAATTGAGATGAGCAAAGATACAAGAAAGTGTGGCTCATACACAGGGGAAAAAAGCAATTAATACAAAAATCTCCCTGAGAATGTCCAGACAGTATACTTGTTAGATGAAAACTCTAAAACAGCTATTTTAAGTACATCTAAAGAATGAAATAAAAATTTCTAAAGAACTAATAGAAAATATGAGAATGATATCTCATTGAATTTAGAATATCAATAAAAAGAAATTCTAATAAAAACCAAGTTGAAATTCTTGATTTGAAAGAGTATAATAACTGAAATGAAAAATTTACTATAGGAGTTCAACAATAGATTTGAGCAGAGAAAAGAATAGGAAAACTCAAAAAAATGTCAATAAGAGTATCTAATCTAAGAAACAGAAAGAAAAATGAATGAAGAAAAATGATCAGAGGCTCAAAGACCTATGGGATGCCATTAAATACAAATGTATATATATATATATACACACACATACATAAATTGGTTTATATATATAAACCTAGAAAGAGAGAAGAAAGAAAAATGAGCAAAAGAATATTTGAATATATAATGCTCAAAATCTTTCTAAATTTGATGAAAAACAATAATACATTTATCCAGGAAGTTCAACAAACTTCAGGTAAACTAAAAGTGATCTACAAGAGACACATTGTAGTCAAATGGGTGAATGCCAAAGGTAAAGATAATCTTGAAAGCAACAAGAGAAGTGACTCATCATATACAAGGTATCCTCAATAAAATAGCTGTTTTCTTATCACAAAGCATGGAAGACCAGAAAGGACCCCAAATAGCCACAGCAATCTTAAGCAAAAAGAACAAATTGGGAAGCATCACTTTACCAGACTTCAAGCTATACTACAAGGCTATAGTAACCAAAACAGCATGATGATAGCACAAGAACAGAGACATAGACCAATGAATCAGAAGAGAGCACCCAGGTGTAAAACCATCCTCATATTGCCATCTGATCTTTGACAAAGAAGACAAAAACATATACTGGAGAAAAGAATACATAGTCAATAAATGGTGTTGGGAAAATTGGATAGACACATGTAGAAGACTGAAACAGGATCTGTACCTCTCATCACTCACAAAAATTAATGCACAGTGGATAATAGACTTAAACCTAAGGCATGAAAATATAAGAGTTCTAGAAGAGGTGGGAAAAACTCTTATAGACATCAGTTTATGCAAAGAATTTATGAAGAAGACCCTAAAAGCAATCACAGCAAAAACAAAAATAAATAAATGGGACCTGATTAAATTAAAAGGCCTCTGCACAGCCAAGGAAACAATCAATAGAGCAAACAGACAACGTACAGAATGGGAGAAAATATTTTCATGCTATATATCCAATAAAGGGCTAATAACCAGAATCTATAAAGAACTCAAGGAAATCAACAAGGAAACACCAAACAACTCCATTAAAAAGTGGGCAAAAGTCATGAACGGAAGCTTTTAAAAAGAAGATAGACTAATGGCCAAGAAATATATGAAAAAATGCTCAACATCACTAATCATCAAGGAAATGCAAATCAAAACCACAATGAGATATTACCTAAATCCAGTGAGAATGGCTTTTATCAAAAAGTCCCAAAACAATAGATGCTGGTATGGATGTGGAGAGAAAGGAACACTCATACACTGTTGGTAGGACTGCAAATTAGCAGTCTATGGAAGGTACTATGGAGATACCTCAAAGAACTAAAAGTGACCTACCATTTTATCCAGCAATCTCACTACTGGATATTTACCCAAAGGAGAAAAGGACATTTTATAAAAAAGACACTTGCACTCGAATGTTTATAGCAGCATGATTCACAATTGCAAGGATGTGGAATCAAGCCAAGTACCCATCAATTCACATGTGGATTAATAAAATGTGGTATATGTATACCATGGAGTACTACACAGCCATAAAAATGGTGAACTCATACCTTTTATAACAACCTGGATGGGACTAATACCTTTTGTAACAACCTGGATGGATGGAGAACTAGTAAAACTATCTCTATTGCAGATGACATGATCTTATACACAGACAATCTGAAAGGATCCACCAAAAAAGGATTAGAGTTTATAAATGACTTTGGCAAGATTGCAGGATACAAAATCAATATACTCAAGCCAGTTATGTTTCTATATACTAGCAATAAAATATAAAAAATAACTTAAAAATCCATTTACAACAGTATGAACAAGAGTAAAATATGAAAAACTCTAAATAAAAGAAATTCATGGCTTGTAACAATGAAAACTAAAAAGCATAACTGAAAGAAATTAGATAAAAAATAAATGGCAAATATTCTGTTTGTGGATTAGAAGACTTAATATAATTAAGATGGCAATAATCCTAAAATGATCTATAGATTGAATGAAATTCTTATCAAAATTACAGCTGTCTTTTTGCAGAAGCTGACAAGCTGATTTTAAAAGTCCTAGTAAAATGCAAGCGATTTAGAATACCAAAGGCAATCTCGAAAAGTAAGAACAAAACTAGAAGATTCACACTTCCTGATTTCAAAACTTACTACAAAGTTTCAGTAATCAAGTTCATGCTACTGATGTAAAGATAGACACATAGAGCAATAGAATAGAATTGAATATCTAGAAATTGGTATTTATGGTCAATTTTCAACAAAGGTATCAAGACAATGCAATGGATAAGAATAGTCTTTTTAACAATGGTGCTAAGACAACTGTATATCCACATACAACCAAAGGAAGTTGGATGCATATCTCCTAGCATATATAAAAATTAACTCAAAGTAGATTAAAGACCTAAATGTAAAAGGTAAATCTATAAGCTTAGAAGAAAACATAGGTGCATATCTTTGTAACTGTGGATTAGGCAATGCTTTCTTAGATATGACACTTAAAATACATGCAACCAAAAATAATAAATGGACTTCAGTAAAATTAAAAATGTTTGTGCATCAAAGGACATTCTCAGAAAAGTAAAAAGGTAGCCTACAGAATGGTAGGCAAATTATGTATTTAATAAGGATCAAATATTCTGAATCTATAAACAACTCTTAGAACTCAACAATAAAAAGACAATTAACCCAATTAAAAATGGTAAATGAGTTGAATAAACATCAATCCAAATAAGATGGTCAATATATACATGAAAATATGCTCAACATAATTATTCATTTGGTAGTACAAATTAAAACCACAAACAGGTATTACTTCACACTCACAAGAATAGCTATAATCAGAAAGATGAACAATAACAAATATTGGCAAAGATGTAGAGAAATGAGAACTCTCATATGTTTCTCAGGGTAATATGAAATGTACAGTCATTTTGGAAAACAGCTTGCCAGTTCCTCAGTTGCTAAACTAAGGGTTGCCTTATGATCTAATGATTCCACTCCTAGGTTATACTCAAGAGAATTGAAAACATATGTACAAGCAAAATTTTGTACATAAATGCTCATAGCTTTAATTTCCATGATAGCCAAAAAGTTGAAAGAACCCAAATGTCCATTGAATAATGAATGGTTAAACAAAATGTGGTATATCTAAACAATGGAATATCAGTCACAAAAAAGAATAAAATACTGATACACACTACAACATGAATGAACCTCAAACTTTTTTGCTGGTTTCTTCTCATCTGAAACCTCTTAGCTCTGGGCTGACAGGTTTGCAGAGCACCTGATCTCTTGCTGGGAACTCTTCTACTTAGTAAGAAGGAAGAGAGGTCCCTTGATAATGCTTTTATGTCCTACTCTGGAAGACTGACCTGGAGGGAGAGAAGCAGATGCACTGAGAGGATGTAACAGCTGTTTTCTTCATCATCTTAAACCCCGGTGGTTGTCCACAGTCCAGCCAATGCTGGGGGATAGTCATTCCGTTTGGTGTGTTGGTCCCCAGGCCACCAATGGATGTTTGGACAGGGGGCTGTGCAAGTTCCTTTCTACAGAGGTGGATGGTGTGACCTTGGCTGGCACCTGGGCAGGTTGCGGGACCTTGGCCACTGCCTGGGCAGGTTGTGGGACCTGGACCAGTACAGTTGGATCTTCTTGTGGATTGGTGAGTTGGTCCATAGGCCACTGTTGGAAGCTCGGTCAGAGAAGTAGGTAAGTCCCTTTCCACTGAGGGAGGTGTGGGTGATTGTTCAGCTCAGGTCTCCCTTTGGTGGTGGCAGTGGATGGCGAGGTTATATAGGTGGTGGCCATGGGTCTCAGGCCAGTGGGCATTCACTCCATCCATATCTAGATGTAATGGCAGTATGTGGTGGGGGGTAACTTGTGGCTAGCAGGTACATGGTAGAGAGCTAGACCACAAGAGTAGTGTGAAGCTGATCCCTGTGTAGACTGGGAGCTTCAGACCTGAGAGTTCAGAGTGTGATCAGCGGCGGCAGCCCAGAACCGAGACCAGCAGAACTCTGTTGAGCCTGCTCTCTGATGCAGCTTTACTATACAGTCTCCAAGCAGTTCCTTGATCAGCATGGAGGCCTGTGGCAGTGGTGGGGCCCTCACAGCTCAAGTCTGTGTGAGGAGCGTGAGGCCCTGGGGCTCTCTCCTTTATCACTTTGGTTCTCTGATGACCTACAATGCCCTTTCCAAGAGGATCCATCTGTAGGTGAGTGTCTACTTGTAGTTTTCTATCCTCTTCCAGAGAGCAGCACATATGAGCTGCTTCTAGTCCACCATCTTGGCATCGATCTACATTTATTTTTATCTTCACTTTCTTTTAGCATCATTTTATACTTTTCAGTATACATGCATTTCACCTCCTAGGTTAAGTTTGTTCCTAAGAATTTTATTTCATTTTCTATGCTATTGTAACTGAGATTGTTTTCTTAATTTCCTTTTCAGAATGTTCATTATTAGTGGACAGAAACACATCTGATTTCTACATGTTGATTTTGTGTCCTGCAACCAGTCTTTCAGGCCACCCTCAGACAGATTAGAATACTGTAGAAAAAATGTCCACTGTGCTTCCTCCATCTTGAGGCAAGGAACTGGGAGCTGGGCTGCTGTTTTCTCACCATTGTATTATGCTATGTTGGGAAGTGGGTGAGGCAAAGGGTGAGTAAAAATATCACATTTCACAACATTTTGAATGTGGCATTTTTTTATTAAGAATTCACTTGGGTGGTGCATAGGCAATATATGTAACCAAAGAGTTTGTGCCCCATAATATTGTGAAATAAAAAAAGAAGGTTAAAAAAAATAAAAGAATTCACTTGGTTGCTATAGACCCTGACTGTTTTCAAAGCCTCTATAAAATTATTTTAGCAAGACTCTGTGAAGGAATAAGTGCAAGGAGCTTCCTATTATGTGATGTTTCTGACATCACCTGAAATTCCAAGGCAAGTGATTTTAAAAGCTATTATGTCACCTATTTTCCTAGCTAAATATCACTACCTTCTTAGTTATCCTCTAAAACTTGACAACATTGATACAGTTCCCCTGGATTCCTGATACACAAACAGTAAAGCTCAGCAATTCCATTGATAGATTTCTTCAGGGCAAGAAATCTTTCCCACCTTACATACCCCCATGTTTCTTTCAATTCTCTTTAATGATATTTTTTAATTCTCTGCAATTATGACATATGTTGAAAGAGCAGAACAGAACTGAAAAATGAGATCTTCTGGTCTTTCTTGTCACCTATCATCATTCTATTATCTCCCCAAGACTTCAGTTCACTTTGGTCATTACCTACTTAAACACTCTTAACATAGTCGCCTTGAAGACAATCACAAAACTTTCTAAATCTAGGTTCAACAAAAAGCTTCATTTGCAATTACATCGATTGCTTTGAGTATTTTCCTCTTTTTCTCCTCTGCATTATTTTTTTAAAATTATAGACATAACTCCATTTATGAGTACATTCAGCCCTCTTTAATCATTATCTTATAGTCATACCTTTTTTTGCTTAATCCTTTGATCTCTTCGTTTCTGAAGTTCAGGGAAATGGAGAAGTATCCAGACATTTCAATTGCATGCGAACCTATAATTATCTCAAAATGAAGTTTACTTTAAAAAAAGTGAGTCAGAAAAAAATTTAAGGAGCAGCCACCTTCTTGGAGCTAATGAAAAAAGAGTAACTAATCCTCTACCTGAATCAGCCCGTGCCTTAGAAGCACAGGGTTACTGGCCTGTATTAAGCACCCATCTCTTGGCCCCACCCAACCTTGTATCTTGGAATTATATGTCTGCATGTTCTTTAGTCCCTTGAACAAACATTGTGTTTACATTCTGTATTAGTTTGCTAGGGCTACTGCAACAAAGTGCCACAAATTGAGTGGCTTAACAACAGAAATTTATCCTGTCACCTTTCTGGAGGCTGAAAGTCTGAAATCAAGGCCTCAACTGGGCCATGTTCCCTCTGAGATTCTGGGTAGAATCCTTCCTTGACTCTTCCTGACTTGTGGTGGTGGCTGGCAATCTTTAGCATTCTTTGGCTTTCAGCTGCATCCACTTCAATTTCTGCTTCTGTTCTCTTCTTATAAAGACATCAGTCATACTGGATTAGGGCCCACCCTACTGACCTCTCTCTCTGCAAAGACCTTATTTCCAAATAAGTTCACATTTACAGGTACTGGGTATTAGAACTTCAGCATATCTTTTTGTGGAACACAATTCAATTCATAATGCACTCCAAATTTGGAATGCAAAAAAGTGATTAATTCTAAAATAAAACCCCCCTTATTCAATTACTTTGATAAGCATCACTGCAGACATTCTCCCTGAACTGCATCTTCCAGTAGTATGGAGAATTGCTGAAGATGATGAGACATTTTAGGAGAAGTACATTCTAATTAACTTTGTCACTGATTAACTTTGTCAATGTTTTTTAGGAATCAGGGAAAGGATCTAAAGAGTAGTGCAGGTTATCACAGGTGGCAGCCAACTTCATGCTCACAAATCCTTTCACCATTCATTGAAATATGCTTAAAGTAAAATACAAGGAAATGAATTGGGAAAGCATGCAGTACAACTGACTTTTTAAAACTTTTCCCTTTGTTGCTATCTCTCTGGCAGTAGAAATAATAAGAAATAAGAATATGGCCTAAGTCACTGAAATATCATAACGTCGTCAGAAAATCTGACCTGGTTAATCAGCTCCTGAACAAAATAAGATCTGTCTGTTATAAAAGTTAATATTTCTATCATGCATAATAATATGTTACTATTTTAGAAATAAAATGTATTGTCATATACACTGTAAAGTAGGAAAACTCTATCTTGGCAATTTTATACACTAAAATTAAAGCAATTCATTTAAAATTTGGGAGAATTTTTCCCCTAGGAATTGCTTAGAAATGAACAGCTATAATGTTAATCTAGATTTCTTCATGACTCTAACTTCAGACTTAATAAAAAGTAAGTCTCTAAATATTTAGACTTGCTAATAGTAAATGATACATTTTACTTAACCATTTGTCCCTCCCCAGTGGGAAAATAATAGAATTATAAGACAATCAAGGGAGGATTTTATACAAACCATTATTATTTGCCAGTGTATTTAGAATAATCATAAACACATAGTAGGTATCTGTCTTCCTAATAACTAAACACATTAAAGGATCGAAGAAATTAATAATGAGTATTAACTCCACATTAAGATTCATACAGCCTGTTATTAACAAAATTTTTACAACTGTTTTTCTTTTAATTAAAATTGCATAATGAATGTAAACAAATTTTAAAATGTAAAGTTCTTAATAAATGTAAGTTATTAATATAATTAATGAGTTGACAAATGACATTTTTAATAAATGTAAGCTTTTTTATGGGTCATTTGCTGCTTCCCTTCTGAAAACAGTACAGTGTTTGATTCTTTTCATTAAATTCATTTATTTCTCTGGTTCATATTGTAAGATGACTTTGAAATGTCTTTCATGTGAAATATATGTATGGCTGAGAGAGAGAAAAACTCTAATTGTGTTTGTATTGCAGAACTTAAAATATATTAATAAAATCAAGCCTCGAATATATTTATGAGGCAACTACTTTGTAAAACTCTTTACAAAATCCATACTGTTCAAATGTGAGTTAACATATTTAAAGTAATAATCATTTTAAAATTTGGCAAAATTCAAACAAGAACTTTTTTTCAGTGAAATCTAGGTATTTGAAAAGAAGTGGTGTCATGATAGGAATTTCTTTCAGAAAGCAACACAGAAATGTGGTTCCCAGTTAAATATTATTTTTTATTGGAAAGGGGTAGCCTCAGGGATTGTGGTTATGAATGGGAAAATAAAAAGAACTATGAGCAGAAGCAGAGGTTATATGGAGCAAAGATAGCAGTGAACTCATCATCTTCTGCTTCCATACTCAAAACCAGTCTCAGTTAGATCACTGCAACCACCTCCCTGGCTTCCATACCCCCAGTCTTGCACCTCTCCAAACCATTCTCTGTCATGCAACCAGAGTTATTTTTCTATAATGTAAATATGATCATGTTACTCTCCTGTTTAAAACGTTTTAATGGCAATCTATGTCTTTCAAAATGAAGGCCAAACTGGTTACTATGGCCTTTAAGATCCATCAGACTCATGCTTTTCTCTCCAACCTCATTTCTCCCCATCTTTCTGCTCACTGGCAATATCACTATCACATTCTCAAGCTCTAGGAAAGCTAAACAAATCAGAATTTTTCAGTGTCATTTTCTTCTCTCTCTAGCTTTGGGCTCTTTTCATACATTAAACCTCTAATAATTTTGTAATAGATGGTATCTTTTAGAACAGTTTTAGGTTCACAGCAAAATTGAGCATAAAGTACAGAGAGTTCCCCTATTCCTACATACTCCCATTTTCCCCATAGACTCCCCCATTGTTGACATTCCCCACCACAGTGGTACATTTGTTACAATTGATGGACCTGTTTTGACACATCATTATCACCTAAAGACCATAGTTTACATTTGGGTTAACTCTTGACTTTGCACATTCTAAGGCTTTTGACAAATGTATAATGACATGTATCCGCCATTGTACTATTGCACACAATAGTTTCGCTACCCTAAAATTTCTCTGTGCTCCACCTACTCATCCCTTTCTCTCTCAATTCCAATCACTGATCTTTTTACTATCTCTATAGTTTTGCCTTTTCCAGAATGTCATGTAGTTGGAATCATACATTATATAGTAGTTTCAGTTTGGTTTACTTCACTTAATAATAACATGCATTTAAGCTTCTTCCATGTCTTTTCATGGCCTGATAGCTCTTTTTTTGTAGCAGTGAATAATATCCCATTGTCTGGATGTACAACAGCTTATTTATCCATTCACCTACTGAAGGACATCTTGGTTATTTCCACGTTTTGGCCATTATGAATAAAACTGCTATAAACATTCATGTGCAGGTATTTGAGTGAACACGTTTTCAGCTTCTTTGGGTAAACACTTAGGAGTATGATCGCTGTATTGTATGTTGAGTGTGGGCTTTTTTTTTTTGTAAGAAACTGCAAAACTGTCTTCCAAATTTGGTATATCATTTTGCAATCCCATCAGCAATGAATGGGAATTCTTATTGCTCCACATCCTTACCAGTAATTAATGTTGTCAGTGTTCTTGATTTTGGCCATTTTCATAGGTATGTGGTGGTATCTCGTTTTAATTTGTGTTTCTCTGATGACATATGATGTGGAGCGTCTCTTCATATACTTATTTACCATCTGTATTATCTTCTCTGGCGTCTGTTAAGGCCTTTGACTCATTGTTTAGTTGAGTTGTTTTCTTATTGTTGAATTTTAAGAGTTCTTTGTATATTTTGGATAATAGTACTGTTTTTTTTTAAAATCAGATATCTCTTTAATAAATATTTTCTCTCTGTCTGTGTCTTGTCTTTTCATTCTCTTGACTGTGTCTTTTGCAGAGAAGGATTTTTTAAAATTTTAATGAAATCTAACTAATCAAGTCTTTCTTTCATTGATCTTACCTTTGGTGTCATATCTAAAAGTCACCTCTAAACCCAAGGTCATCTAGATCTTCTCCTGTATTAATCTTCTACGATTTTCATACTTTTGCAATTTACAGTTAGGTCTGTGATCCATTTTGAGTTAATTTTTGTGAAAGGTATAAGGTCTTTGTATAGATTCATGTTCTTACATATGGATAATCAGTTATTCTAGCACCATTTGTTGAAAACTGATATTCTTTTTAAGATCTCTTAAGGTAGAATTTTGGTCACCACTAAATATGATCCATAGGACTTATCAGACTTGAAAACTCCTAATGATATTTCAAGGCTCAGTTAAAGGCTAACTGCTCTGTGAATCCTTCCTTGACTTCCCCAGGCAGAGTTAGTCTCTTTTCCTTTGCTCCTTTTGTGCTATTCCTCAATTGTAGCTATTATGTTATTGCATGTTAGTGTTTTTTATGCCTGTCTCACTCTCTTCTGGATACACAGCATCCCAGTAATGTGCCTGATACAAAGTTGATGCTGAATAAATACTTGTTGAATGGCTACATCTATCAATAAATCAACCAATCAATCCATAACACTATGTATTTA
Organism: Cheirogaleus medius; assembly: GCA_008086735.1. Classification (NCBI taxonomy): domain Eukaryota; kingdom Metazoa; phylum Chordata; class Mammalia; order Primates; family Cheirogaleidae; genus Cheirogaleus; species Cheirogaleus medius. The sequence continues at coordinate 8,888,358 of VBSM01003151.1, read as the reverse complement.
AATACTGACAGCTAATCAAGAAATCTTAATTTAAGGAAGCACATATTAGTAAAGAAATTTCAATTGATTCTCAAGAGTATCAGAAGAAAACAAAAAAAACAAAGTATTGCTTTTAGTGGTTATAATTTATAAACAAGATCTTTTATTCATAGTATCAAAGCTAAAAACAAATTAATGTTTGTGTCTACAACACAGATTTCTGAGGATGTCTGGGGTTGAATTAATCTACAATAGATAATTATAACAATTAATTTTGAAAGGAACCTCATATGCCAAAGTGATTGCATATATAAATATTAAACTAGATTGATTTTTTCTTAAATGTGTTATGCAAATATTTATAATTAGTGCCAAGATAAATTTTAATTATAAAATCAACTGGAATGTTAGTGGGAACAGATATACAGCACTTCTACCACTTCTTGCAATGGTGGACTACATTGTTTGGACCAATAATATTTCTTAGAAAGCTAGAAAATGTGGATAATATGTAAAATAACATCTGTTTGAATATAATGAAACCTACCAAGATGATATGTACTTGCATAGACAAGGTCTCTAAAAGAAGAAAAACACAAAGTGACACTAATTTGGCACCATTTTTTCCCCTGAAAGTATTTATGCAGACTTCGTCACAAGCAGTGACTAAGAGACTGAAAAAGTAAGAGAGCTGTTTGTAAAATTTCAGATCTGGAGGAAAAAAAATGGAGTTTAAAACCTGAGAAGAAGGAGGAGCCTTGGTAAACACCTGAGGCTTTAAGTTAGAACCCTGAAGGGGTATATTCTAAGAATAAGCGTGAACTAGAAATAGACTAGCCCTCATAAAAACTAAAGGCTAAATTTAAATCAGTTGAATCCCTGACTGGAATAAAGTAATATGCCCTTAGCCTAACTGCTTGTCTGAAGCAAAATTAAATTATCTCTGGAGTGTAATAATATCCAGAGCTTCAAATAATTTCAAATATTATTTATACACAATAATCATCATTAAATAAAAAATTATAAAACATGTAAAAAGTAAAAACTAACTCAAAACAAAGAGAAATGAACAGACAATATAAGCAAACTCATGTACAATCTAGATATTTCATTTTTAGATGTTAGCCTTTAAAAAATGATTAACAAGTTTAAGGTGAATTCAGCAGATAACAGGTAGCTGAAACAAATAGGCAAACAGGAATTCCAGAATGAGAAAATATAATTATTGAAACTAAGAATTAGTAGATGAGTTTAACAGTATATAATAAATGAAGAGAGAAAAAGAAAATTGAAGTATGGGTGAGGACTGAAGAGAAACTATCTATACTAAAGCATTGAGAGAAAAAATGAGAGGAAAAAAAGTACAAAAAACATATGGGACATGGGGAAAAATTGTGATATGCATGTAATTGGCATCACAGGAAGAGAGCAATCAGAAAAAGGAGAAGAGCAGTACTTGCAGAGAATTGGCTAAGAATTTTCCAAAACTGATAGGTAGTATCAAGCTATAGATTCAAGATGTGTTACAAACCCCAAGTAGGATAAATGCAAAGAAAACTATATGTAGCTTCCTAATAGTGAAACTTCTTAAATTGAAGATTTTTTTTTTAAATTGTAAAAGCAGTCAGAGGGAAGGAAAACATATATTATCTTTACATTTTGGGTTAGTTTACTTCTACAGGTGTTTTTCTGGGGATGACTGAAGTTGAGCTTTCTTCTATGTAATCCACGTCTAGACCATGGGAAATATAGGAAGCATAAACCTATCTATATATGGCCACTCTCTGAAGGTGCAGGATATATCCAAATAGCTCTGTCTTTTCATTCTACTACTTACACTCCTGATCCAGTCTTTCACCTCTAGATATTTCAGACATAAATCAGTTACCAGCACCTTTATCCTCAAGATGTTGCCCCAAGAAAACACATATTAATATCCTCTGAAACCCCATTTTTGTCTTGGTGGCATGAGTGTACCCCCAATTGGCATGGGATGAGATTGGAGAAGTAGATAAAGGCCAAATCATTTAACTCCTTGTAGGCTATGGTAAAGAATGTGTGTGTGAGTGCATGCATGTTCATGTATATGTGTGTGAGTGTGTTTGTTTGTTTTCTAAGTGCAATTGGAAGCCTTGAAGTGTGTTAAGGAGCGATAAAATAAGGTTTTCATTTATAAAATATCAGTATGTTTGCAGTTTGGAAATAAGATTAGTTGGGATAGTAAAAGAGAAAACAGGGAGACCATTTAGGAGGCTATTAAAGTAGTCCATACTAGAAATTATGATAGTTTGGACTTGAAAGGTGACAGTAAATATAGAAATAAGTAGACAGATTATAAAAATAGTTTGAGTGGTTCTCTTTGAGATGGCCAGGACTCAATTCTTTTCTGCTACTCTGACACATTTATTGTTTTTCATGTCAGTATATTCTAGCTTTTTGTATTTGTGCTCCTATTACATAGAATTCATGATTTCTTTTTACTTTTAATTGACACATAATAATTGTACATATTTATGGGGTACAATGTGATATTTTGATACATGTACACTTTGTGTAATGATCAAGTCATGGTAATTAGCATATCTATCACCTTAAACATTTGGCATTTCTTCATTATGAGAATATTTAAAATCCCCTCCTCTAGCTATTTGAAATATGCAATGCATTATTGTTAGCTTTGTCCTATTGTGCAATAGGGTACCAGAACTTATTAGTACCAGAACTTATTTTTCATATCTAACTACAACATCATAACCATTGACCACCCACTTTTCATCTAACCCTTCCCTCTATTCTCCCCAGTTTCTGGTAACCACTATTCTACTCTCTATTTCTATGGGATCAATTCTTTTAGATGATATATACATACACATACACACACACACACACACACACACACAAACATGCACTACATTTTCCTTATCCATTCATCCATTGATGGGCATTTTGGTTGATTCCATATATTGGCTATTGTGAACAGTGCTTCAAATAAACATGAGAGTGCAGATATCTCTTTGACATACTGATTTCATTTCCTTTAGATATATATCCAGTAGGAGGATTGCTGGATCATACAGTAGATCTATGTTTAATTTTCTGAGGAATCCCTATACTGTTTTACATAATGGCTGCACTAAGTTTCATTCCCCCAAACAGTGTATAATAGTTCCCTTTTCTCTACATCCTCATCAGTATTTGTTAATTTTTTTATAGTAGCCATTATAACTAGAGTGAGGTGATATCTCATTTTGTTTTGATTTGCTTTTACCCATGGATAGCAATGTTAAGGATTTTTTTCGTATACCTTATTGGTCATTTGTATGTCTTTTGGGAAATGTCTATTTAGGTCTTTAGCCCATTTTTAATAAAATTATTTTTTGTGTGTGATTGAGTTGAGTTTTTTATAAATTATGGATATTAACACTTTGTCAGATGTGTAATTTGCAAATATTTTCTCCCATCATGTAGGTTGTCTCTTTACTCCATTGATTATTTTCTTTGCTGTGCAGAAGACTTTTAGTTTGGTATGAATCTCATTTCTTTATTTTTGCTTTTGTGGCTCATACTTTTGAGGTTTTTTCCCAAAAAATGCTTATCCAGAAGGATGTCATATAGTGTTTCTCCTATGTTTTCTTTTAGTAGTTTCATAGGTTTAAGCCTTACACTTAAGTCTTTAATCCATTTATAGTTGATTTTTGTAGATGGTGAGAGATAGAGATCTAGTTTCATTAATTTGCATGTGGATATCCAGTTTTCTCAGCACTGTTTTTTGATACTGTCCTTTCCCAATTGTGTGATCTTGGCACTTTTGTTGAAATTCATTTGGGTTATAAATGTGTGGATTTATTTCTGGACTCTCTATTTTGTTCCATTGGTCTATGTGTCTGTTTTTATGCCAATACCATGCTGTTTTGCTTATGATATCTTTGTAGTATATTTTGAATTCAGGTAAGTGTTATTCTTCCAACTGTGTTCCTTTTGCTCAAGATTGCTCTGTCTATTCGGGGTCTCTTGTGGTTTTATAAAAATTTTAGGATTGTTTTGTTTATTTCTGTGAAGAATGACATTGGAATTTCAATAGAGATTTCATTGAGTCTATCAATCACTTTGGGTAGTACAGACATTTAACATTAATTCTTTCAGTCCATGAATACAGGATTCCATTTATTTGCCTCATCTTATAATTACTTTCATCAAAGTTTTATAGCTTACATTGTAGAAATTTTTCATCTCTGTGGTTAATTTTATTTGTAGGTATGTTATTTTTTGTAGCTATTGTAAAAAGATTGCTTTTTAGATTTCTTTTTAAGATAGTTCACTATCAGTGTATAGAAACCCTACTGATTTTTGTATGTTTATTTTCGTATCCTGCAACTTGACTGTATGGCTTTATCAGCTGTAATGGTCTTTTGCTGGAGTCTTTAGGGTTTTCTACAGTAAGATCATGTCATCTGCAAAGAAGGACAATTTGACTACCTCCTTTCCCATTTGGACACCTTTTATTTCTTTCTCTTGCCTAATTGTTCTGGCTAGGACTTCTAGTACTATGCTGAAATAGTAGTAAAAGTGAACATCCTTTTCTTGTTTCAGATTTTAGAGGAAAAGCTTTTACCTTTCCTCACTCAGTATGATGTTGGCTATGGGTTTATCATATATTGCTATTATGTTGAGATATGTTTCTTCTATATGTAATTTTTTGAGAGATTTTATCATAAAGGGATGTTGAATTTTGTCAAAAGCTTTATATGCATCTGCTGAAATAATTATATGGGTTTTGTCCTTTATTCTGTTAATGTGATGTATCACATTAATTGATTTGCATATGTTAAACCATCCTTACATCCCTGGGATGAATGCCATTTGAACATGGTTAATGATCTTTTTAATGTGTTATTGAATTCTGATTGCTAATATTTTGTTTAGGTTTTTTACATCTATGTTTATCAGGGCTATTGGCCAGATGTTTGTTTGTTTGTTTGTTCCATTGTCTGATTTTGGAATCAGGGTAATACTAACCTCATAGAATGAGTTTGGCAGAGCTTCTTTCCTTTCATTTTTTTGGAATAGTTTGTGAAAAATTAGTAGCAGCGAAGCCTTCAGGTCCTGGACTTTTCTTTGATGAGAGAATTTTTATTACTGTCTCAATCTTGTTACTCATTATTAGTTTGTTCATATGTTGTATTTACTCTTGATTCAGTTTTGGTAGGTTGTGTATGTCCAGAAATTTATCCATTTCTTTTAGGTTTTCTAATTTGCTGGCATATAATTGTTCATAGTAGTTTCTTATGATTCTTTGTTTTTATGTGGTATCACTTGTAATGTATCCTTTTTAAAATTTCTGATCTTATTTGTTTGATTCTTCTCTTTTTAGTTAGGAGAAAAGGTTTATCAATTTTATTTATCTTTCAAAAAAACCAACTCTTTGTTTCATTGATCTTTTGTATTTTTTAGTCCCTATTTCATTTGTATTCTGATATTTATTATTATATTTCTTCTACTAATTTTGGGTTTAGCTTGCTCTTGTTTTTCCAGTTCCTTAAAATGTATCATTAGGTTGTTTATTTAAGATCTTTATTTTTTGTTGATGTAGGTGTTTATTGCTATAAACTTCATTCTAAGGACTTCTTTTGCTGGAGCCTGTAAGTTTTGTTATATTGTATTTCCTTTTTCATTTGTCTCAAGAGATTTTTAAATTTCTCTTTTAATTTCTTCATTGACCCATTGCTTGTTTAGGAGCATGTTGCTTAATTTTCATGTATTTGTACAGTTTCTGAAGTTGCTCTGTTGATTTCTAGTTTTATTCTATTATAGTTAGAAAAGATAATTGATATGATTTTCATTTTTTTGAATTTGTTAAGACTTGTTTTATGGCCTTATGTATGACTTATACTGGAGAATGTTCCATATGAAAATGAGAGGTATGTGTATTCTGTAGCTGTTGGATGGAATGTTCTTTAAATGTCTGTTAGGTCTGGAGTGAAGCTTAATTCCAATGTTTCTTTGTTGATTTTCTATATGAGTGATCTGTTTCTTGCTGAAAGTAGAGTGATGAAGTCCCCTACTATTATTGTATTGTAGCCTATCTCTCACTTTAGATCTATTAAAGTTTGTTTTATATATTTAGGTGCTTCAATTGAGTGCATATATATTTATGGTTTATATCCTCTTGTATTTGAACCCTTAATCATTATATAATGGCCTTATTAGTCTCCTTTTATAGCTTTTGTCTTGAAATCTATTTTATTTGGCCCCGACTCAAGCCATGCAACAAAAACATTTGTACACCCTTAGTATTTTGAAATAGAAAATTGAATAGTATTTTATCTGATATAAGTATTGCTACTTTTGCTTTCTTTTGGTTTCCATTTGCATGGCATATCTTTGTCTACCTGTTCATTTCTAATCTATGCATTTCCTTACAGGGGAAGTGAATCTCCTACAGGCAACATATAGTTAGGTTTTCTCTTTTTATCCTTTCAGCCAGTCTATATCTTTTAATTGGAGAATTTGATCCATTT